>VUQG01019921.1:41492-73189 GCA_015106755.1 Etia nguti | reverse complement strand
TTTAGGAAAAAAAAAAAAAAAAAAAAATTAAAAAAAAAAAAAAAAAAAAAATAGTAATTATAATATTAACTCACATCTACTAATCTGCCCCATATGGTAAAACATTAAAGTTTTTAGGGAAAACATAATACTTAAATGACAGGTTAAAAAGGTATTTTTTCACATTATATACATGTGCATTAAGCCTATGAGTGACTTATTCTTCATATTTAGTGACCCTACAGTGCTCTTGCTGGCCAGTGGGAGGTGAAAGATGAGATAAAGAGGTTTTCCAGTAAATATGTTGTTCTGCAAATTTCCACAGATATCCATCTTCAATCATAAAAAGGATTTTTCCATGAAAAAACACAAGTTATAATGTGCAGGCCAAATAAAAGAACATAATGTATCAAGACAGAAACACACATTCATATATTCATTTGGATAACCCACCCAAAATTCCTGTGTGTGTGTAATAGATTTAAATTGTGTTGTAGGAAACACATCAGCAGGTGAAGATTTGCCACTCTACCAACTCCCCTACATCAAATAACACAAATAATTTTTTAAGTCAGTGGTTCCCAAACGTTTTTTGCTAGGCTCCCCTTTGTTTTACAAGAAACAGCGAGTTTTCGCTGGGCACAGGGTGCGGATCCAGTTTACTCCGCCTCCATTACAGACAAATAGACGAGGAAGTAGTGATGTTTTAGTTTTTTTTGAAAAAGTAAAAAATGAGTGTCGTTACATTACCATTCAGTTTGAGGTTTACAACAGAAAATGATATATTTATTGTTCTCACGTGGTATCGGACGGGATTATTTTAACAAATGAAGGAAATTTTGCCTGATAATTATTTTTAATCCTCCTGTAACTTTACTGTATAAAGAGCTAAAACCTCCAAAGTTTCAGGAGTAGTTAGTCATTATAAGAACTGTTTGTGAACTAAAAATCAAGAATGTGGGATACTGTTTGTCCGTGATTTGGAGAGCCCAGCATGTGCTTCCGACACAGGGGAAACGAATTCTGTCGGGGATACCTACCTTGGCACAACAGCTGTTATGCAGGTGAAGCCAAAGGGAAGATATGCTTCATCATATGCTCTAGTCTTTGGCTTGGAAAGATGTTGGTTTGGAAGGACATTTGGCGATGCTTCAACCTCTGCTTTGCGTTTGTGTGGAAGCCCCGTCAAAAAACCTGTCTATTATGCTAGCAGTGTCCAAGCACTTTTTTTCTTTTATTTTTTAATTCATACTGCGCCCCCCACTTTGGGAACCACTGTTTTAAGTGATAATGCTGCTAATATTTGTTTCAATTTTACATTATGCAGAAGCACACAGTCAGCAATGTTGCTAGCATTCAAGGACTAATGGTGATCAGTAATACTGTTACAGTGTACCATTTCACACACATGCACACACACACACACAATACTATCATTGCCAAAGCACTTGAGTGGATCTTTAAAGTAAAAATCACATACAATGTCGACATTATAGACATTTAAATAAACAGATGCCTAGTGCACTGCGGTGGGTGTGGGACTCAACACTGCCATCAAATGGTTACGGAACGCCAAAACCTATGGGAAGTGCAAATTATGTTTCTTAGCCCCATCTCCATGCAGTTAAGGTAAGAGAACAAATCCATCTCCACTGGAAGCAAGTTAAATTCTAAATCTTTGCTGCTTTTACATCCTCATGTCATCTTCATGACCCACAAGTCTCTGCAATCAAAGGAAGTGCGAGACTAATACTACTGTTGTGACTTACTAAAGAGATGATATGGAAAGCTGCAGTGGTCAGAGGTGGACAGTTATTCTGTGGCTGGTTTTCCTATTACATATATTTGGAGGCATTTTTATTTCAGACCACATTTGGGAATAAACATATTTAAGAGTTTTACAAAGTGATTTATTACGTCTCAGATGGGAAATCTATTGCAATCTGCACCATTATTTGAAGCTTAAAGAGCCTGTCAGGTAAGTCATTTGAATCTAATGTGACTGTGACAGTTTCTACTAGGAGAGATTGCATAATTGCCACAGGGAGGTTTCCCACAGCTGTAAGAGTGCACTCACATGTATGCGTTTTATCTCCAATATCACAAATCAAGTTTTATTATCCAGGCGATTTTTCTTCGTTTTAGTTACTTCTCTTTCATATGGCAACTGTGTAAAAAACGAAGTCAGCTATCTGTGAGAAGCGTGAAGCACGTGGAATTAATGTCTACAGCTTACAATGGCGCTGCAATGTAGGATTTTGCAGAAACGTTAGACTCACTGATGCCCTGTGAAAAAAGGTATAAATTTCACATAGCGCCCTTAAGAGACCTCTCATGAAACCTTCAGCAAGGCTAATGATATTACAAAACCAGACCATTTATGAGGTTTAACTTTCAACATAATGTTTTCATGCAACAATACAAGCCCTTCGAGACTTTTAACAGCTTATTGACAATAATCTCAGAATGGTAGTTGTTGGATGCTATAGCTGTAAAACTTCTTAGATGCATTACCTGATAATGAACATTTCAGGTCTGTTTTTCAATTGTTATAGGCTATACTGGCTCCTGTTGAGCATACACAGCGTACAGCAGAAGATGAACACAAAGCTCAGAGGGACCCTCTGATTATACAGTGTATGAGCAGATTACTTGGAAAAGGAATACAAAAGAAGAGAAAATGAGACAGTTTTGTTTAGTTAGTAAGGCAAGGTTTGTTTCTGATCAACAGACCATGACAGATAATGCAAAAAGAGGATGGCAGTTATATCTTTCAACTTATCAAAGAGACTGACAGTCCAATTTAAGCTCTTTCACATAAAAATCACACATGTGGAGGGGTGATAAATGACAAACTTGACAGGCTAGCGCTGCAAAATTCTTTGGACATCCTTATCAATTTATTGATTCATCAATCTTCCTCTAAATCTTTTCTGCAATTTACTTTTGGTCTTAATCACCAACTAATCGACTTTTAAATACCATTTGTCACCTTTTAATTAATTTCTAGACAAGGCCTCTTTTATTTCAATTTGCTGAACACAGGGGACCAACATGAATTTATGTATCTTCAAAAATATTTGTTTGTCCACAAGTCAATGGCTCATTGAACGCTTGACTGAGTTTTAGATTGAAGTGCTAGGGTCAGGGTAGAGCAAAGCAGTAAGCACTTAATAAGATGCAGTAATCCATGGTGCTAGTGTTCAATATCATAACACGAGCAGGATCCATCTCCTCTTCCCTTACCCACACCAGCCATGGCTGGAAATTGGTAATGTGCCATAGCAGTACTTGACCCCCATAAATAAACCCTGTGGTGCACAAGTTTCATGTGTGCTCTAGTCCGTACAGGGATTGGACCAGCTGCAGGTAATTATGGTAGCCTATAAATTAGAAACCTATTGTGTGTTTGGAGGGCCACAATTACACCTCTAAGGCCTTAATGCACTCTGACCCTGACAAACTGCCACATTTGCCTTGCCACGTAAGAGGAAAATACAAATCTCTGAAACAGCACCAAAGTCTGCTGGTTTTTCCATTACACATGTTCTTTGTCACAGACTGAGAGAAAGAAAGCTTGGGGGCTTATCTAATGTAGACCATCTTTCTCCGCCAGCTAAAGCCCCTACCCCCAATTCTTCGATGGTTGCTATGGAAACTACTTCACCCCCACAGTAGCTAAGACAAGGATGGAGTAAGGGAATGTGAAAAAGTGCAACCAAGTGAAGACATAAAAAAAAAAATAAAAAAAAACCTATAAAAGGTGTATAACTGAAAAATTAGTGTATCGTATACTCTGAATTGTCAGTGTATCTGAGTGTATATTTGTGAGTATATTTGCTTGCGAGAACTGGCTGTGTATTTGTTTTTGTTGTGGTTTCAAACACATTGCCTAATTAAACCCTCTTGCTCCCAGGCGTCACTACAACTTGAGCATGTCCAAAATTACACAGCCAGAGAACATATTGTATAATAATTACATAAGGCACTCTTTGTGACATGAAGCAATATTTGGTTTTTGTGCATTTACAGGAACAAATGCAGAAAACACCCAACCGCTATTCTTTTTTTTTTAATTAAGGGAAAATGGCAAATCTTGCTGAAATTACAGGGAAATAACTTCTGATTCCCCTTAAACAAAGTCATTCAATCACAAACATGTATTCATAAAGCAATAGAGATAAAATATTTTCATCTTTCTGAGAGAGAAAAAAAAAGTGGTGGAGTACTGATGAAAGAGAACTGATCGCTTGGTCTTTGGCAGCCTATTAAAAATTCAAACAGATAGCAGACTTGGGGGATGGAAAGAAAGAAATATTTGTCAGTAAAGGCACCTTGTCAAAGCTTTGCTGTCACTGGAAAGAGAAAGCTATTTAACAAGCACAGCCAATTAACATAGTCAATGAAGGAGCCCTGAAAGATGATGATATCCTATGTTAATTTAAACGATTCCGTAACATAACATTAACAACTGCACAAGCATCTAAACACATCCTCAGACCTTCCACTTAATAACTTATGTAACAAAACCATATCCAAGGCCCAAGTATGCCTGCTCTTTGCAAATAAATTCCCTTTTCTAATAATCTCTGTCAGAGCAGCTCCATGTGTGTTTTTGCTCACTCACCAATATCTTCGCCAAGACGCCGTCATCGTTAGATTCCATGGTAACCACAGCCTTGTCAGTCTCAATCTCACAAAGGGCATCACCTGCTGCCACTGCCTCACCTGAAGACGTAAACAAACACATCTGAGAACTTTCAGATAATAAATTAAAATAAACACTTGTTTGGCATTTCAACACCAAATTGAATATTTTATGGCAGTGTTTCGGACCTTTGTGGAAGTGCAGCTTATTCATTCTATAATGAACGCATGAATCATAATCGTCAATAGCACTTTTAATCGCACTCTGAACACACGGAGAACACATCTGTGGCATAAAGATGAAGGAATTCGACTGAAATAACAAAAAGGTTATGCATAAAACGTTTCTCCTCTAGCTTACATATCAAATGAAAGACCAAATCAATGTTTCATGGGAAAGAATGTGAGATCTGAAAACGCAGCAAGTCTGATAGAAGGGAAGATTGTTGGCTATCCCAGTAGGTTCTCACTAGTCCACTTCATGGAAGAGCTGGAATACATTATCATCTGATTTGCAACGAAATAGGATAGCAGTTAGGAACCACTGGTTCTGTAATGCTCAGATACTTAAGGAAATTCAAATTTTTTGCACCAACTTAAATGGGATTTCATTCGAGACAGAAAAAAATTGATGTTGTCAGTTCTTTGGCAAAAGAAAAAGGAAACCAAAAACCGGCTTTTGCAGTCAATTTCAATCAATTTCACGGACACAGTCAAGACCAGGATCAATATGAGTGAATCTTCTTATTGGCTGTGTGATAAGAGGAAGTGGTAGGAACAGTTCAGGTTTATAAAATGCAGGTCATTTTTGTGTTGTGCTCTGGTTTCCCCAAGGTCGGCACGTGAAAAAGGGTTACCCAAATTTGATATCTGGTCACATTTTAATCAGCTGTGAGAGGATAATATAACACGGCAATGCAGCAAAAATTTTGAAAACAGGATGCCTAAAAAAATATTTTGCAAAATTGCAAATAATTCCCTAAATGTATAGGATTTATTTCAAGTAGGATGAGGTGTAGGAAGAAAAACAAAACAAAAATTGGGTAGGTTAAGGAAAGATTAGGTGGAAAGAAATGGGGGAAGGTTGGAAGAGCAGGGGGAGTATTGATCTTGGAAACCCCTGAGAGTTAATACAGATTGGATTGGTATGAGGTTTTAATACCACATGACCCGTGGGGTGAGGTGCAATGTGCACAAATAAAGATTAAAAAAGGTGACCCTGGGCATTTTCACCTTTGCTCTACTTGAGTGCAATGGACATAATGACAAAACTAGCCTTGTGCCTTGCTGATGAATCCATCCAGCTTATATTCATGTCTGTGCAAACTTCCATAATATATGCTCCAAAGTCTTATAAAATTAATATAACAAACTGTGTCCAGCCACTGTGAAACACTGCCACCATATTCTCTTGTTTTCAGATATCATGTTGAATACTGGCATTTTTTTTCGGGACATTATGATGTCATAGTCAATGTGACCTCTTGGATATAAATGTAATCGCCTAATCATTTACCCTATTAAACACTGTGTACTGTCATAATTAGGACTTTATTCTAGAGTTATGGACAGAGTGAGTGTGATCCTCGATCATCAAAATCTAATTAGTTGATCTGTCTAATCAAGCGAACATCTGTGCCAAGTCCACAGAAATTTAAACCTTTTAAAGCGATATTACACTGACTACAATGGTTTATGTAGAAGGATAAGCTTAAAATCTATTAACAACAACCAGGACTGTCAGTGATGCAGAGGCAACACAGTACACTAATCCAGCTTATCTGATTTCTCAAATGTATATAGATTTAGTGTAGCATGGTGCTGCAGTGGTTAGCCTTCAAAATTCAAATATTGACTTTCAAGCTTGTTTGAATTGTACAAACTCTGTTTTTACCTCATATAGTGTACATCCATGCATCTTTGCATGCTTTAATAGTTCGTTGCACCTGACCATGTAAAGTCTGAGAATACGTTTTTAAAGAGACTTCTACATCAATGTGATTTCTGCACTACTGTAAACAATATATTTGACATGGTTTTAATGTTGTGGCTCACTCAAGAATACCTGTAAAAATAAACTCTCCTAAACTGAACCTTCTCACTATTGTTTCAATGTTTTGCTGAAAAAAAATGATAAAAGGATTAATTTGACCCTTTCAGGTAGATCCTGTTCAAATACGAGTTCAAGCAGCTGTTGATTTATTGAACATATTATCTTATGCAAATTGAGTGTTTTTAATCAGTCTCCCATAAACTCATTTTAAAAAAGCAGAAAGTAGTATTGCAGATATATTTTTCTCAAAAAATTCATCTGTTTCCCCCCCCCCATTCTTACTCACTCACATACAAACACACACACATCTAACCCCAAGTCACAGCACATAGCAACACAGCAGAGAAGCCAATCAGAATTCAGCATCTGGCCTCTTGATAAATGAGCGTGTGGCTAAGGATCCTGGCTATGCAGAGTTGCTAAACAGTGACTGATAATGACTACCATGGTCCTTGAGCCAATTAGCCACCAGAGGCCCTCAGGTGAAGCATTTCTCAGGCCTCTCTCTGTTACTTTAAGAACTGAATATATTTTGAAACCAACTGAGCATTCAATTTACATAAGCACTACAGGGGAGGATATTACATGTACAAGTAAGGTGGAGCACCTGTCCCTTTGGATAACACATTACAGCACACAACTTATCAAACAAGTTCAGTACAAGTGTGTGATGAGTGTCTGTTAAATTTTCTAATAAAGTCTTTTTTCAACATGTGCTTTCTTTACCTTCCTTCTTCAGCCATTTGACTATGCTTCCTTCCTCCATGGTAGGAGAGAGTGCAGGCATCTGCACTTTGAGTGGACTGACGCCTAGAGGAGAGAAAGAAAATAACATATGATTTACAACGAGACATAATGTCAAGGGTTTCATTGGTTTAAATTTAAAACAAAAATCCCCCCCTTCTTTCAGAATAGGAAAGAAATTAGCCCTTCCAGTTAGGTTTTGCAATTTCATCTAAAATATGTTAATGTCAAAATGCATCAAGTAACAAGCTCAGAAGTAGCACTGAATAGCTCGAACAAAGCCCTTGGGGGTCAGTATGCTCAACTTGCAGCAGAGCACAAGAGACAGCGGTACCATGAAAATGTTGCCATGTCACTTATACAACTGTGCTCCTGGATGACACTGTACCAGAAGCTGCAGAGGCATTTGTATCATTGTGGTCCCCAACTGACATCATCTGTAGTCACACAGAAGGCCAGAGTTCACACTAGACCTTCAGGCTGCCAGAAGAAACATAAATTCAGGATCACGGCTTTACTACATATGGTAATAAAGCTGAAAACAACAAAAATAAGGTTTAGAGCTCAGACACGGTACAACTTAAAATGCATACCCCTTTGTTTAACACATTCTTTATGTTCACTGAACTACACACATATTACAGTCATTTATAATATAATTTTTTTTTTTTACGCCTGATACATATATTAAAAAAAAGTTTCTGTTAGCAGTAAACAAGATTAACCCAAACATGTAAAAGAAAAACAAAAACTAAAAGTTGTTAAAAAAAACAAAAAAAAAAACAACTTTCCATTTGACTTCACACTTTCAATTAATCTTACATAATAAAACTCAGGCAGTCGAGTTAGTCAACTTAAACTGATTAAAGTTATATAAATTTAATTTAAAAAAAGAACTGAAACGTGAAAATAATTTGGGGATTAAATGATTCAAATTTTTGTTGTGTTAGTTTTTATTGAGGGTGTTACATGGCCTTTGTTTCATGTTGAGAAGTCTCTGATCAAACTGTGTCCTGCTGCCACCTGCTGTATGTTTAGCAGTGGTGCAAAACTTCAGTGTGTAAAGGAGAGTAGTATATTTATATGTCAGACGGGTTGCTTCAGTACTCAAAAACAGAAAATCTGTCTGTATTTATTTTACCTTCTTCATGCTTAAAGTTTTATTTCTGGATGAGATTCATTCTTAAAGAATGACATCTGTGTAACTTTCCATATGAAATCCATATGCTCACAGTGGATTTGGGACTGAACACTTTATTTTCATTATTGACATGTTTACATGTCACAACGGGGAAAACAAAAATTGAATTAAGCCCAGAATTATTGGCATATTGGCATATGATGGGCACAACAAGTTCCACCAGAACAGCTTCAGTGCATCTCTTCAAATCTGCAAATAGTGAAGTGCCAGTGCCCTAAAGGACCATCATCCTGGAGGAGCTAGTTTAAGGTTTCTCAATAAGCTGCCTTTAAATAAAGTTCTAATACACCACATTTACACTCTTGGAACTTTTTTGGAACCCTTTAAGAGTCATGGTAACAGATCTGCCTCCATAGCACCCTACCCCCAACGTCCTCTTTTATCACAGCAACCGTCTGCATCTTCTTCTCCACTACATCCTCTGTGGTCTTTCCTCTTTTCCTCCTGCCTAGCAGCTCCATATTCAACACCTTTTGGCTAAGATATCCATTACTCTTGCTCTTAACATATCCAAACCATCTCTAACTTTATCAAAGCACTGAGTTCTCCCTCTGATATACTCAGTGCTAATCTTGTCCATTCTTTTCACTCCCAATGGAAATCTTAGCATCTCCAACTCTGCCTCCTGTCTTTTTGTCAGTGTCACTGTCTCCAAACCATACATCACAGCAGGTTTGGTTACTATCATGTAAACCTTCCCTTTCACTCTTTCTACTATCACAAATCACGCCTGACACTCATCTCCACCCTGCCTGCACGCTCTCATGCACTGTTCATTGCTTTGGATGGTTGACCCTACGTATTTAAATTCATCTACCTTCACTCTTTCTCCTCCTTGCCGCTTCACTGTTAGCACTTTATGGAGCTACTGTTCTTTTTTTTAATAACATTTAATGGTACTGCTACAAATGTGACACAGCTTTGATGACGCAAGTTGGGAGAGGAACTAGACTGGCTGGAGAGATGCAAGATAATCCAAGTGATTTGGAAGCGCTATCAGCAACTCTCCATACAGTTAACTGCAAAAAATAACCATTACCTTTTTCGTTTAACACTCATGCAAACCCTTTCATTTACCAACACTGCTGCTACCGGTCATGCCATGACAAAACGAGAGCAAAGTAACGTTGCACCATTAAAGGGTCGTGACGATTACAAATGCCAGCGATTGTCAGCACAGAAAGGGCAACGGCCATTTACCTGGTCAACTGTCAACACTTACCGAGTACCCATGGCGACTGAAAGAAGTGTCTGACTTGGTCTTGCCATTGGTGTGTCGACCTTAAACATTTATTAAAATTATTCAGTCTGAGGCCAAATAACATTCCCTGACGACCCAAACGCAAGGAGGCCGCCATGTTATCGTCCTCCGTCGGTGAGACGTGTCCATATAGATGCCTGACGACAAAAAAAATAGGGGGGTGGAGTGAAGAACGACAGAGCCGTTTTCTACCATAAAATCCGTATTTTTAGAAGAAAAAAATGAAGCACAGAAAAATGTTCAAACACAAACACTGGACTAATGAAAAATTGTTTACCCCGGTGATAAATGTATTATAAGCTCATGTAGACATTAACGAGCAGGCAACAAGAGTCCTACCTATATTGGTCCTTCAAGTGTCTTTACAATGTAGTTCTGTCGCTTTTAAATAGACTCAGTGAACGACTGCCCTCTGCTGTGAAGGTACTTTGTTAAAGGATGAAAAGGGTCGATGCTCATGCTGAAACTGCTGTTGCTGTTAGTACTATATCGAAGAGGAGTGATATGTACGCAGAGCCAGGCTGTGAGAAGAACAGATTCATTCCCGTTACCACAACAAAACTATTTATTAATTCATCTATAAAAACAAGTGTTGTCATTATGGAAGAGTGTTCTGTTGGTTTTGTATTTCTCTCTGTAACTCAGAGACTTTTAGACAAGAATGTTTGTAATGAATACATTGTAAATTGCACATATATTACCAACATACATTTAAAGATACATAAGAACATATAATTCACAATGTTTCTTTGACCGGTAGAAGTAAGTTGGTTTATTTATCCATTTTTATTCTGCTTATTCATTCAGGGTTTCCTGGGGGGACTGGGGCCTATCCCAGCTGTCAAAGGACAAAAGGTGGGGTACATGCTGGAGAGATCAGTGTATCACAACCTAACATGCATATGCCTTTGGATTGTGGGAGGAGGAGAAAACCCACACAGGCACAGAGAGAACATGCATGCAGCACATTTGGAACCAGGAAAGATCTTGCTGTGAGGCAAGATCTTTTTTGGCTCCATAGGCAAACAACATAAAAAACAAGCAAACAAAAAACTGTTGCGCAAATATTATATAGCCTAGGATTCATCTGTTTATTATATTCATTTATTTCACACACAGTTTTGACTGAATGGAAAAATGCATAAAGACACCCGAGTTAATTAGAGTTAATATGCTTTTAATATTTTGATGTGTTTTTATGCTCCTCTGCCAATATTTTGATGTTCAAATTATCTTTCCACTTGGTTTTCACTGAGGATAATGGAAAATTAGAATTCAGTCAAACCAAGAAAAATGAGCTTTGTGTTTGGGTTTAGGAAATCATGTGACTTTACTCAATAAAATAGTTATTTCAACTTCAAACTATTTAAATGTTTTTTTTTTAACAACCAGTGGAAATAATGAACTTTCTGTGTTTTATTTCACGTCAAAAAACATTATCGCACATTTCAAATATAACCCTAATGCATTTGACCTTCATGTTTTATGCAAAAATGTACACTTGACACTGAAATTCTACCTGAATTTTTTTTTGTTTGAATACTGTGTTGAAACAAGGAAATTACAGCTTCAATTAATGGTCAAATGTAGACAAGGAAATAAACATTAATGGGAACTCCAAAATCTACAAAGGAAATTGGCTTCATAACATACTGGCAACAAATAATCTGTGCATTTTCATGAATACTTCCTCATGGTTTTGGTTACAACAAAAAAAAAAAAAAATACGAACAAAGGTCATTTCAGACATATTTTTTGTTTAATGCAAATGCAGAAGAAAAATCAAAATACTTAATTTCTTCACTCTTGATTCTTCACAAGTACTTTAAATGCTACTTCCTTCCCTATCATAAGACTATGATCTAGTGTGTCATTTTGCACTGGCTAATAAACTGCTAAATAGGCCCCTACCCCCAAAAAGCAAAGCTGCATCAGTGACACAGCACTAATCTGTCCAACTCACAGTATGGGTTGGATGCCTCACAGGTCCATTTGAGTATGAGACAAAAATGATAAGGGGCCCAGATAAGCTGAGCCAGTGTATCCTCTGAGAGAACACAATAGCCCCACTTATTGGCATGGGATGCAGACATAAAATCACATCTTGCTGTCTTCATGCCCATGCTTAGGCTATCTTTTATCACTTCCCTGTTCATCCTCTTGCATCTATCTGATTGAATTAATGCTCTCCCTTTTAAATAATAAAATACCCTTTGCTTGGTTTATTCAAATTAGAAAATCATTTTGTAACTATAAGAGATAAAGGTACTCGTGGGGAGGTATTGCATATGCTTTTTGGCCAAACAAAACATCCATTGTCTAATCCATCAGAACAAGGAGGCCACTAGATATTTCTACCCCACGTAGATTTTGTTGTCATCTTCCTAGACAATTGTCTGGACTGTTCTTATTATAATGGCGTGTCTGTAAAAAAAACAAACAAAAAACTCACACAAGAATTCGAAGTGCTAAAGGGAGGCACATGGATTAAATATCTCCTCAGCTGCATATGTGTTTTTTCTTCCTTCCCAGATCTGTTACAACCGGTTTGTCCGCATGTTTGCATGAATGCTTTCGTTACCAGCACTCGATGACTTAGAACCAAGTCCTGTAAATACATGTCACGCTGGTTTAACGGTGCTCTCTTGAATTCGTCAGACATGTTGTCTTGTCATACATGCAACTTGCTTCTGGGAGCCATTTAGGTCACTGGCCTCCTCACATATAGCACTATTCGTGTCACAGTATCAGAAGTATGTAAAGCTACGATTTGTGATCACTGGGCAGTGGTCTGTTAGGAAAATGATGCTCTTGTCTGCAGAGGTTACGTGAGTCTAACATTTGCATAACTGCTCAATCATCTTCAGTGACTCACATCAAAGTCTTCTCTTATCACAGCTCACAGCAGTGATATAATATGCTTAATATTATTACAAAGTCAAACTAAGGCTAAATGTGAGCTGTTGATGTATTCCTGTGCTTCTGGTCATTACATTCATTAATTTCCCGATTCATCTCTTTGTAATACAGTATATCAGCGTTCATGGGCATGTGCAATGCGCCTTAATTTGCCTTAAATGACTTACTGGTATGGTATCATGGGCAAATGCAGTAATGGTTACATAATACACAATTCAATATCTGTATTGATGTTTGCTTGACAGTTGCACTTTTCTCCATGAGTATCAAAAGCATTAGTTTTGTTAGTTAATTTTGAAATGTTCTTGTCACATAAAAGGCACAGATTAATTTCATTATCATTTCTTTCTTCTTTAATTATATGTGTCTTATTTGTTAGAAGTAAATTTTAGGAAGTTCACAACGGCTGTTATGACACAAAGCTGCTTTTTAAAAATTTCGATTAACCAATTTTGACACTTGATTTGATACTTTTTCAACTATAGTTGACATTCTCCATTTTCCTGTCACTATTTAAGGATCTAAACCATGTACAAATCTGTAACTTCGTATACATCGAGCATTAAATACAACTCGGTTTGATTTTGTATAAATTTCAAATGTATGTATGGATCGTAACAAGAGCAGCTCCAGAGAAAGTATAAAGTGTGATTTCCCGATAATAACTCTGAAAACAAACAATGGGATTTGATGAATAAACACTTCAGTTTGAATTGCATTACTTCATGTAATACAACAATACGACAATCACTAGCAATTATTTCAGTCCAATCAGTCCAATTCAGTCCAAAAGATTCTGTTTGTACCACTTTACATTAATTCATTCACCCATCCTTGAAACGCCTCTACTCAGATATGTCTTTTCACCAATAAGGATTGTTCTGTTTATCTTTCATAAATTCCATCAGTTCTGATCACAACGTATTGACAATTATACTTTAAGAACAGGACATGCATTGTCTTTAAGTCTACATTATGGCATTTTTGCCCTATGACACTTACGCATGAGAGAGAATAGTGACTAAACTGAAAACAATGCAGTGCAGTGCAGTGCAGTGCGAAAGATAACGACTGAACGTGGTGTCAGTCATCAATATGTAAAGAAGGCCTACAAAAGCCAGATATATCAAAGTGAAGATTAGCCATGGATTTGCTTGCAAACGCAAGCCAAAGAAGGCACTCTTTTACTGGCACTGCCTTTATCTTGCTGGCCATCAAGGACCTCTCATTTGTCTGCTGCCTGCAGGAACCAGCTTGGCAGCTACGGCACACAGTGGCAAACAATTAACTGTGTGGCATTTCACACTGTCATGATAAAGAAGTAACTACCAGCACTATCTTTAAGTGCATGGCTTTTCAGAGTCAAGCTTGTAACAGATTTAGTGGGAACAAGGCTTTCACTTGTGGATCTAAACAGCACTCTGTAGCTCATCAGTATTGTTCAAGTTTGGGCAAGAATAGCTGCAGTTTGCATGCTAGACTGAAGCCAAATGCTGATTTACATCTAAATGACTAATGCTGATTCATATAACTAAAATTCTTGAATTCAGTCTCAGGTTCTGGGGCTTTTATATTTGGAATTTGAATGTTCTCCCTGCGCTTGCTCGGGTTCACTCTGGCTTCCTCCCGCAGTCCAAAGACATGCTCGTTAGCTGGTGATTCTAAATTGGCCGTAGGTGTGAATGCGAGTGTGATTGTCCAGAGTATCTGCTCTCGCCTAATGACAGCTGGGACAGGCTCCAGTCCCTGACACCCTGAATTGAATAAACAGTTAAAAAAATGGATAGATAGATTTCAGTTTCTTAATTTACATTCAGATTGTACACACGAATTCAGAAAAATAAAGAGTTTCATAAAATAAAAACAGTTTCAAGCTTTATTTGTAATATCAACAAACATTTACACACTTTCTGGACAGTGCAATGGATGTAAAGTATGAAATAGTACAAACCATATTGTCATGTTGTAAATATTTCTAGTTCATCACCAGTTTATGTATTCTGGTACTTCAGTGCTGTGCTTTGCCCTTATTATTTTCTTAAAATTGTTTCTTTTTTTTGTTTGGTTTTTAAGCAGTGAGCAATCATCCTTTCCAAAGTACACTTCACAGTTTCAGTGTCAAAACACGCTACATGCCACATGTGTTTTGAATGCGTTATCAACATGTGCTCTTTTGGTACTTGGAAAAAGCATCTGTTTGCAAAGAAACATCTGAAAACCCTTTAAAAAAACTGGTTATTATCATTTTTTTCATCTTTTTAAAGCAAGATTTTAAGTGACCATTTCTGAGGTTTGACTGATACTGAGGCACAGTAAAGAATATTTCAGTGCAGTATCACAACAAAGTTATGAATTGAAATAAAATAAAATTAAAAAAAAAAACAGACAGAAAAACAGTTTAGACACGTCGTCATCAAAAACAGTCAATGCAAACTATAATAAAGCATCAAGCACACAACACCAAATAAAACATAAATTAATGAAACCGTCACTTGTCTGACTCTCTCCATCCTCTTGCATTTCTTCCAAACTTGTAAACCAACCTGCGGCCATCTACTCGTTCTAGGATTTCTCTTTTGTAGTAATATCTGTAAGACAGGACAGACAAATCAAGTAATTTTAGATTATCAAAAACATATATAAAAAAAAGGTCTTGCATATTTCACGTAGTTGGATTGATTGAATTAAGTAATGTTTTACTGCTGTTTGTGCTTCACTCCATTTTCCCCCAGTCAGTTCAAAATAATCCGCAGAACTTTCCGATAACTTCCAATCTTTTGCATTTCAGCTGACAGTTGAAATGCAAAAGATTCTTTGCGTTCTTATCTGCCATTTGCTGGAAATGCCAGGAAACTTACTGACAATTCAGGTTCTATCACCTTGAGCTACCTCACAGTTTACAGTTTACTTGCTCTTAACTTTCTGTTCAGAAAAAGACTGGCAACTTCATACATATACTCGCTTGTGCTACTTTAGGTTTGTGCTTGCATTACAGACAGAGTTTAAATTCTTGCATCCCATTAATTTCAAAAATAACTCCTACCCAAGTTTGTTTACACCTACTTACACCTGTAATATTCTGCATAACCTATTTACAATTTATTTCAGCAGTCTACAGTACTGTATAATTATTTCATCAAATCAACTAACAGAACAAATGGGGTACTAAAAAGAAAACAAAGAACCTATTTTTAAGGTAAGAGTCAAAACAGGTGCAACATCAGTTACTCTTCCCTGCACAAAGAGATGAAATAATGCATCAAATAGAAGCACAAAGTACAAGTTTTCATCTTTATTCATGGTCATTCAAATAAAAGTTTTGGTTGTTAATCTTTTACTTTTGTTGTCTGGTACTGACAGCACCAATCTGAGAAAAACCTAAAATCTAGGAGCAAAGTCATTTGCTGAAAAACAACATCCCAACATCTTAATTGTGATTGTGTGTTTATTGTGTGCAAACAGGTTTATATTTGAATAAATACATGTAAGAGAGCTGTGAGGGGTTGTACCTCATTGCACGGCTTAGTTTCTCATAAGTCATGCTGCTGTTATTTTTCTTCTTGCCCCATAACTGTGCCACTGCCTCTGACTTCAGGAAACGGAAAATGCCCTCTGTCCGATCCTCCCACTTGATCAGTCCTGGGTTTCGCTCTGGATTCAGTAGAATGTCCCTGATAAACTCCCACAAATGGGTCCCCCTTGGGTCTTTGGTAAAAACAAAAAGAAAAGTAGATAGTGGTTGTTTAATAAACATCAAAATTACATAAAAGGCATTAATTTATAAAGATTTTTTTCCATAACTTACTGTGTTTTTTGACTGGATGTGGACGGGTGAAAGACCGTTTGATATCTGAGAAAGAGATTATTAATTGTGAAATATAATTTTCCGGGTCGTAACATTCAGTTACACAGTTTGTTGCTCTCTATATAGTATAAATAAATCTTCACCTGGACTAGGAGCCCTGGGAGAGTCAACAGGTGCAAGGGGGTGAACCGAGGGGTCATAGATTTCTAAGATAAAAAAGAAGTCAAGTCAATATTTTTTTGTCTGTGATTAATAAAATTTGAATAGACGATAGCAGAAATATCACAGCAATACCTCCAGGTGGATAGCTGACATCTGGAAATGGACAAGAGAAGTCTACTGTGAAAGAAATAGTTAGGAAGCAGGCTTAATTAGGGCAATATCTTAATGAGTACAATGAATAGGAAAATGTATTCATTATAATGGTGATGTTTGTGTTTTTGGCTAACATTTTGTGTGAAGCACTCTTACATTCAGGTTTGCTTTCCACTTGTCCTATTTCCACGTGGTACTGGCCTGTGCAGAGATAAAGATGAAAAAATAAATGAAATATAAGCATACATCGCAAATTAATTTTTAAGTCATAATGCTTATTAATAGACATTTAAAATCTTTTTTTTTTTCATTACCCTATTAGGGTCAACCTAATGTATATTAGGTAGATTTTCAAGCCTACTTAGCAATAAATCTCTTGTATTGCATGGTAATTTATGGCTTATGCAGCCACTTTTTTACAAGCCCAAACAAGAAGATGTTGTTGTATTTTCAGAGCAAACAGAGCCAGTACATTCACTATTTTCAAAATGGCTGGTATTGAGGGATTGGTCAACAAATTACTTTCTGCACTCCTCTCTCTCATTTTCTGGCTGTCTCAGTAGAAATGGGTAAAGCAACAGAGAAGCACCAACAAACCTTTTTTGACCATAAAAAGTAGTAACATGAGAAATTTATTCTAAATTTCAATAACCACCAATGGCTTCAAACTCATATAACAATACCCTGTGATTACAATCAGTGTAAGAACCATATTTGATGTAATAAAATATGTCACCTTACCTCAAGAAACTGAGCTGGTTTTTTACAGTTGGTTACAACAATAGCAGAACTGTTCTCTAGGTTCAGTTTACCTCAAAATTCTTTGTAACCTCAGGGTTAAACCTGTTGTGCTAGATCTATTGGTTCTACTCTTGAAAAGGTATTAGCTTTAGACGCAAGATAAAATATAGTCTGCTTGTGTAATTTACATAAATTTGTATTATTTTATCTTCTTATTTAGCCACATGCTATACATATAGTTGTAACAGGTATAAGCCAAAAAATGAAGGATTAGCCCTTAGAAACAAAAAAAGGAAAAGAAAAAAGAAAACCTCTTGAGTTTGTTTAAAAACTCTAATTAAAAAACAATGGATGAAGCAATTCTCAGCTTGTTTCTCAGCTTCACACCCCCTCTGTGCTTTGTTAGGAAACCCATTCTAGCAAGAGCAAACAACAAATCCATCATCTCCTTGGCTCTAAGCAATCCTTTGCCCCTCTACAGCAGCATGTTGTGCGACCCCCTGACCAGCTCTGCGATCCGTTCTCAACAACTCATCATCAAGACCTTGTTCCAGACACAACTCAGATCACCCAGCTTCTTTTTTATTGGCACTAATCATCTTCCTTTGCTGCCCCTTAAACCTCTCTCCCAGCGTTTTTAGACGTACCGCTCCACTTGAGCTCTGTGATGCTGTGGAAGAGAATGGGTCCCACGCTGCCAGCTGCACGGATGAAGTCTTGGTAGCTTAGGCTGCAAAGCTGATGGCCATCGATGTCAAAGTTTTGGAATGGGATGCTGGAGGCATCAATTTGGTGCATGTCCATAACTTGCTGCAGCCATTCCCACACTTGGTACTTACTCCAGAACTGAGGCTGGGACTCATGAGGCCACAGACGGCTCGTGTAACCAGCCATCACCAGTGAACCTGCAGGCACAGACATTATTGCTCTTTTGTTAACATCAGTGACTTAATTTTGTTTCATTGTAAAGGTGTATCTGATGAGGGAAGTGTGACTCCCACAAGCAAAGGTATTTGTCAACAATTAACTGCCAAATTCATTTACTGTAGAACTATTTCTCAGCTGGGTATGTCTAATTCATGCCTTATGTTTCAGAGCTCCGGGCTCTCCAGGTGAACAATACATTAGCTGCTAATTGTTGAATTATTTACATTTTGAATTGCAGCTTTGTTCACTATTGAGTGAACTGGAGTCTTCAGAATATAAGAGTAGGAATAAGAATACAGTAGGCCTCATTCTGATTGTGTTAGTGTGTGCAATAATCCTCACCATCAGGATAGGAGTTAGCAGGGCCCCAGGCAGTGGTCAGCTGGCTGTCGAGGGTGGTGGATGTAGTTACACTCATACTGCTACTTCTATGCTCAGATGTACCATGGCCCAGGGGCTGATGCAGGAGGATAGTACTTTACTGTATGAACAGATTCAAAAATAATCGGTCATCCATGTATGCACACATACACGCATAGATGAAGGTGAAGAAAATTGAACTTTTGACCTCGATGATGATATTCCATATTAAAAGATTGTGTATACATCTCATGCATGGCTGAATCCACCTTACTGAAGCACAACAGATTCACAGGATGTCAGCATAGACGCTGTCCTCTTTACATTGCATCAAAGTTAAAGTAACATGCTAATAATGCAGACAGCAAATGCTGCACCTGCTGCTTCACATATCTGCTGTAGCAGTATTCACTGTATTCGAGCTAACTGCCATCTGAAAAGTAGCTGCTCTGTAAATGTTTTCCCTTATTTTTATATTCTTCTCGCTGTTATTGTGGTAACCACAGGTGTCACAATCTTAGCATTAAAATCAAACGCAGGTCTGATTGTTTGTTACCATCAAAGTGTGGTAACAAACTAATTCTGTGTCAGCGCAGGTGGCGGGTTGGGCATGTTGTGTACTCGATACGAAGAAAGGGTCTGTTGGGTTTTGTATTTTAATCAAGGTCTAATCTATTTGTTTTTGCCCAGCTTAAAACATGAATTTAATTTGTTCTTCGGTGGTGTAATCATATTTTTGGTTTGCTTGTAGCGTCTTCCTCGAGTAAAGTAGCAGAAGACTAACAGAAAGGTACACGCCACTTAATCATTATATGCAATTACAGTACAGCAGCTTATGTCCCCTTTGAGCTGATGTTTATTAGCGTAATATCGACTTACTGAGGCCTCGTTATTCACAGGTGCAGTTAGTTTTGAAGGGTGAGCTGTTTACATATAAAAAGTAAATAAAGACATGTTTCAAATGTAACCACAAGTATATTTGCATTCCATGTAAATAAAGTCAGTATGAATTTCACCACCTCCACTGTTTTGGTAGCAGAAGTGTTGCATGTGCACAATAGCTTAGTCATATCTTAGATGGTCCACTGCCAGCATCTGGTTTTCTGTTACTGTTGCACTGAATTTCCCTCTGAATGTTCAGAATATAGAATAGAATAGAATAGAATAATCCTTTAATTGTCCCACAAGGGGAAATTTGGGATATAAGGCAGACATAGAAATTCAAACGTCCACCTAATAATAATAATAATAATGTATACTTTATTGATCCCCGTGGGGAAATTCCTCTCTGCATTTAACCCATTCACTCAGTGAAGCAGTGGGCTGCCATTGGGCGCCCGGGGAGCTGTGTAGGGACGGTACCTTGCTCAGGGGTACCGAACCCCTGACCTTCCGATCACGGGGCCAACACTTTACCTACTGAGCTATCCCTGCCCCTCATTGTGCTGTTGTTAAAAGAAATAAAGTGCCGTCTGTATTGATGGGATCGTATAAATAAAGCTTAAAGTTTTGGAACAACCATTTATTATTTTTCTTAAAATCTTCTTTAAATCTGCATCTGCCCAAAATGACAAGAAGAGCTGCTCAGGTGTGAGTGCTGTTATTCTAAATTTATACTGACTTACTAAATAATAATGAAACTATCAAGGCTAGCAAATGAGATACCTGTTTTAAATGGCTACACATTAAACAGTGTAGTACACAGTACTCTGACTGTTCCACAGAAAACCTTGGCTGCAGTTTTATGATAGGTTATAAACAAAATAGCACCAAGCCATGTCACACATTTCTTCAGTAAACACTGAGTCGCCAGGATAACACATCTGCATACAGTTAGACAAATTTATCGCTTTAAAGACCTAGCAAAACAGTTTTATAGCAAACAAAAGCCAAGATTTATGAATTAGATTTCTACAGAAGATAAGGTATACATTCGTCATATCAAAGCAGAACATCTCCTCAGCTGCCAATCAGCCCAAATCTCTTATGTGTTTATCTTCAATCTACGAGTACTACGAGTGCCAAGCACGTATCTTAACAAGAGAGTAGTTTCTGCTACAAAAAGCTGCTTCTGTCAATACAAGTAGCATGCAGCAGTTCAATAGAAAAGAGTCACAGTCATGAATCAATATGCTGTCGGCCAAGTCACAGAGAAAAATCATTGCACTGGATATGTCATGATGCAAGGAGACCAGCAACAGTTGAAGAATAAGTTAACATGAACATTTTGTCTGCTCTTGGTAAGACTGGCTGCTTTCCCTTTAAGTCAGAGCCAAAGCCTTGAAACACTGAAACATAACTGAAAGTAACTTGGGAGGCTTTTTAAAATCTTATTTGTCTTTATTTTTAATTTTGTATTTAATTTGTATCTAATTTTGTATTTTATTGCACAAAATTGATTTGTAAAGATTTTTCATATTTTCAAAGTAAATGTGAACAAATATAGTTAAGTTCAGGGTTTATGCACAGTTTTGAACGTTGACTTCAAAGCGGAACCTCTTAAAGATTCAGTTTTGTGAATTATGCAATACAGCTTTCAGTGTCTTTAAAACTGATGATGTCCTGTATGACTGAAACAGATAATGTAGCCAATGCATAGCTAAAAATTATTGTAACAAGGGACAAACTGTGAAATGAAAATACCACATGCACAGCCAACCTGACTAAAACGAGGTAAAGGATAAGCATATTAAAGCATATTGAGAATTCTCATTATGATTTTGAAATGAAACAGTACACTTTGAGGCTTCGGGTTAATTATACTGCAACCAGTCATTAGTGCTGATTACCCAGAACCATTGTGGCAGCCTACCAGAGCAGTAGAATGAAGTCTGACCAGACCTGTTAGAGGTCTCGCGTAGATCCGCTTTCAACAGTCTCCTGAGATTCCGGCACCGTAGTTTACTAGCGTGTAAAGTCAGATAAGGTGAGTCCTTTTGCTATCGAAAGCTTAGAATTAACAGAAGCATGTAGAAACTGCAGGTGCTGCCCCACCACAATGGGTTTTTTATCCTGTTAACTTCCTTATCCCACTCCAATTGGCTACCTGTTCATGCTCATACCAGATAGGTATTTGCATAATGCACACCCACACACAGAAACATAAAACAGATCCACACACACACCTGACAAAACTTTTTATTATCTCTGTTGGCACCGTTTCCTCTCACAGAGTCAAGCACACAAACGCAAGCTCACTCACACAGAAAAGCTTACACTTATGAGGAAACATATACACAGATACACATACAGTAGACCACAAAGTTTAAGTCCTCAAAGTTCATGTGGTTTCTTAAAATAGTGCTTAACCTTAGAGAAACTTCCCTCTGTGCTATTATGCAGGAAAACAGTTGCTTGCTTTATTTCATCATGATGAACGAGGTGCTGACAGTTTGGTAGGAGGGTCTGAGAGAATTTGTTCCTTTTACTCTTTTAAAGTTGCTGGAACTGACAAAGAAACATTAGTAACTGTGTGCCTGAAAAGACTGTAATAAAATGGGGTTATGGGGGTTAGACGTTTATAAATGTCTATAATTTTACACTGTGTCTTCTGTGGCCTCTTTCAGCTTTGAATTTGCATATTAAATTTGTCTCTGAGTGATGATCACTATTAGGGCGAGCTTGTTTCAGACTCACTCAGAGCAATGCGTGGCCTCACCATGTTGCAATCACATCCAACTTTGATCGTCTCGTAAACATACTAGCTAACAGCATGCAAGGATCCACAGGTGTCTGAATAAGGAGTGACAAATGTCAATTAGTTTTTGGTATGTGTCCCACAAATTCCAGTCAGTTTCACAGCACTGTGACAACAGTGAGCCTCTTTAATTTATGTGAATTATTTGCCAGTATGCTCCTGTCAGGTATTATGTATTTCCCTGTTGCAACATTTACAAAATCTCCTTTTGAAAAATGTGTCAAACAAGACTTAACTAAAAATGTGAAATACTGTTAGACAGAAAGAGTAAAATCTTGTGTGTAATTAAATGAGCCCATGTACACTAGGAGAATGTGTGGCAGTGGATCTGTTTGGTGTTTTCAAATTCCTCAAAACATGTTTGTCCTGTTTAGCTATTTTTTGCACTTGACATCAAACATGAGCAGAGCAGGTATTTCCAAAAGACAACTGTACAGTTTAAACAGCATACGTGCACAAGTTAGTGTGTCAAAAAAAACCAAAGCAATAAAAACCATTTTTACTGAACTTTGTCACCATTTATGTCTGCTGTTGGCCCATACTGACAAAGATCAGAGGAAGTTCAAACAGTCTATTTTTACTTGACGCCAATTAGGGTTCGGGCAAATTGTAACATCTTTGATCTGAGATCTAAATCAGATCTATAGCATTGTACTATTACAATACCTCTTGGGACCAGAGGCACTCACAGTATCATGCTGATAATTGAAGTGACTTTGAGCAGGGTTGAACTGTATAATAGGCTGAAGCAGGGAGACGTGAAAGCCAGGGATGTCAGGGATTTCTCAGAGCTTCTTCAGCAGAATCATGTGGAGGGAAACAATAGGTGACGCTGAACAAATTAATTTGCTCTTACGTAACATTGATCTGTTGAGCATGTAATCATATAAAATCCCTTCAGAGTCTTAATAGTCAATATTTTCAAGAATAAAACATGCATTGCACTATTAAACTGAACATTGTGTTATCCCAACAGGCTGACTTTAATAGCCTCATTTCCTAGATCCTTATGATCAACATACTGCCTGTGTTCATACTGAGCTCACTTTGGGAGCTCTCACTCTCTGAGCGCGTGCAGTATGCATACTTTTGTGTGAGTTGGACTCTTGCCCATGGCTGAGCTTCAGAGGTAATGAGGGAATTCAGTGTAAGCATGATTATCTCTGAGAGTTCCCCTCATCTGCACGCCAGATCGCTACAGTCCTAATGGCAAAAACCACCACTCCTGATCTCCCCGGAAGCCTCCGACACCACCCTAGCTGCATGGGTTACAGATAACTTGCCTCTAGCCCTCCCGGCAGCCCGTCTACCGCCTATTTGTAACACAGGTGCTATTTTCTGGATTTTTTGCAGAACTTTCCTATCCTCTTTTTAAAGGGTAACATGCCTCCAGGGTGCAATTTGGGACCTAAGCTGCATTTGGTGTCCTCCCATTGTGAATGCCTGACCAGATTTTATTGCAGTAAGATTAATATGGCCGTCAGCAGTGAACAGAAGTCACACACTTCTCATTACAGTCCGCCGTTTAGGCTGCCTCGCACCGCCTTCTTTTTTGTTCTCTCTCCATCAGGCTTTTCATTTGCCGTGTCACAAGGAGAGCCTAGTATTTGTCATCTCATTTCATGGGTCTTCATTCTGCTTTTTCAGGGTGGTTGTGGGTCGACATACGTAAAAGTCCACTGGGGGAAGAAAAAAAAACTGGAGAAGCAGAGGGGGAGAGATCAAAGCCTGTCATCTCTGCTCCACTCTGTGTGAGTCAGCCCACCAACATTGCGAGACGCAGCGAAGACATCCTCCCAGACTCAAGAAAATGTCATCAAAATGCTGGCATTATAGACAGTGTCATCTATTTTTAAGTAGAGTCAAGTAGAGGCTTATGTCATCCTCCAATAATAGTACACTACTGATCCATTTATAAAGAGGCTTATAACTTGCTTAGTGCTGCTGTGAATTATTAACGTTTTATCTGAGCATGCGGTCAAAAGTTTCCCTTTGACAGGAAAGGCTGTCAGAACTGTCAGTCAGAAGAAACAGACAAGACAGGAGGAGGGTACAGTTGTATGCTCTAATGAACAGGAACTTATTAGCTGGAGTATGTCTATTAATGTCCCACTTGCCTCCCATCTTTCATTAACTGCTTATCACGCCTGTTAGTGTCATCTTTAATACTTCACATTTTGATTAGCATATGTTCCATGGGGAAAGAAGGAAAAATCATTTTATTAGTGTCAATTACTGCTACAAATGACAATTTCACTGCCTAAATTGTAATTTTACATTTCCTCCCTGTCAAAGAACAATGGCTGTGTAATTACAGTAATGAGAAGTGCAACAGAAAAATGAATTATTCAGAATCAGTTTTCTTTCATGTTCTTTTGAACTCCACCGTGTCTGTTTGTTTGACATCTGCCTGGCCTCATTAATGTCAGTGCGCTGAGAACACAGGTTCTGTCCATCTTGCAGGTAATATATATACGAGGAGCAAGAGCGCTAATATGTTAAAAAACAAAACAAAACACTTTTTCACCCATTCACTGTCCAGGAGCAAAACTACACTTGACTTGATAGGCTGCAGATCTATTATTAGCCCATAGGTGGCACTGTTGTCCCGTGTAGTGCCAGAGATCTCTGAAATCATGCTTATTGAATGAGTGATGAATATAAATGTGATATGAGAAAGTGTAGGCGATGGAACATGCTTCCTAACAATTACTGTCTACAGTGCCTACAGAGGGAGTTAGAATAACCTACATAAATTATTAGCTTTGTTACATACATGAGGAACAAAGAGAAGAAAGACTAAGCAGGGAGGGCAGAGAAGACTTAAAGCAGTGCAGGGCCAGCTTGCTTTAACATAACTATACTGTAATATGGGTTTGTCACAGGTGGTGGCAGCCTTTTTTTCTTTCAATAAATGGATCTCTGAGTTCATCCATCAGAATCGTCCTTTTTGGGCATTATTGTCTGCTTTTCTGACCAGAGGTGCAACACATCAATGAAGCAGCCTGTCATTTAAAATGGGACAATGAAAGCTGCGAAATGATGCTGTAGACTAAAGCATTTAACCAGCAGGACTGCAGTACAGCATGATCACTATTATAAGTTTAAAATGATTTAAATTGTCACAAGTTTTATAGCCGATCTTCTTAGTCTTTAATAACATATTCAACTGAAAAGAGCTGTGCACAGGGACAAAACTAATGATTATTGTGACCAGACTCTGCATTTCCCCTGAGCTGTATCAAAATAAGCATTTTGTTTTTACACTTTCCTGCTTAAAAGGTTCCTTCTGCTGGGCTTCATCTGTGTCATTTCAAAACACAGTTTTCCAAAAAAGAAACCAAAAGAAAAAACCATTGCACAACCTACTGCACGCTCTGCCTCAAAAGGCACACAACCACGAGATGCAAAAAGCTGGAGCAAACAAAGCACCATTTAGTAGCTAAGGAGCTAGATCAACCTGTCAGGAGCTGGTAGAAAGCAAAACGTAACATACAGGACAGTGGATATGGGACATTTATTAGGTGGTCGGAAATATGACACTGAATGAATGTTCATGTAATGTTCATGTTGATTTCCTGAATATGTACAATACAATAGGCTAAGTAACCTTTAACTAACAATGACATAATCTTTAAAACTGTATTCCACCACATCCAAAAATTGCTCTATGAGGTTAAGATCTGGTCATTGTGGAAGCCATTTGGGAACAAAAAACTGATTTTCATGTTCAAGGAACCAGTTTGAGATGATTTGAGCTTTGTGACAGGTCATGCTGCTGGAAGCAGCCATCAGAAGATGGCTAAACTCTAGTCACTAAGGGATGGACGTGATCAGCAACAATACTCATTACAAGTTAAATGGGCTAAAACACTATGATAAAGAAAGTGTCTGAAAGAGTGTCCCTCACTCACTTTGAACAAATGACAAATATACATATGTTAAATTCTCATTGCCAACATGTGTAACTAATGATTTTCTGGGGATAATGATAAAGTCAGTGAGTGAAGAGGTTGAGAGACAAACGGGCTGGTTCAGCAACAAAAGACAACAGCAGCCACTAGTTGCTGTGATGGATGAAGTGGAAAGACAACATCCAGTCTGCTTTCCACTTGCATTCTTCACAATGAAGTTCAGGCAAAACAACACAGCTATACGTGACGTGACAACATAGCCTCAGTCTCGGCCTTAACTATTTCTTTAGGATTTTCTATGGGAGCTTGCTGAGTCCTGTCCAACTACCCAAGACAACCATAAAGGCTAAATGTGAGCCATGTACAGTTGTACAGTAGCTGACAGTCATGTGAAAAAGAAAATGTTCAGTGTCCTGTGAAAAACTAAATACACCCCATGATTCAGTAGCAGTGGAACTGCATTTAGAACCAATAATTTGAAGTAATCATTGTCTGTATGGCTTTATTAGTCTCTCATGTCATTGTGGAGGAATTTTCTGTCACTTTACTTTATAATACTACTTCTTTCATTGAGATTTGTGGTCATTCATTTATACACAGATCTCAGAATGTTTTGCCACAGCACTTCAGTTGGGTTGAGGTCTAGGCTCTGACTGGGCTATTGCAACACGTTGGTTCTTTTTTTTCAGCCTTTCTGTTCTAGATCTGCCTACAAGCTTTGGATCATTGTGCTGCTGTATGACCCATTTTGGGCCTAGCGTCAGATGTTGGACAGATGGCCTCACTTTTCATTTACAGAGGAGTTCATCATCAATGACTGCAAGGTGCCCAGATCCTGTGGCTGCCAAAGAAGCCCAAATCATCCGTCCTCCACTGCTGTGCTCGACAGTTGGTATGAGGTGCTTATGCTGATATGCAGTGTTTGTTTGTTTGTTTTTTGCTTTTGTTTTTTAAATGTGGTGCTGCAATATGCCCAAAAATCTCCATTGATCTTGACTGTCCAAAGGACATTTTTCCAGAAGTCTTGTGTTTTGTTCAGATGCAATTTTGCAATCTAAGTCATGCTGCCAAGTTCTTTTTAGAGAGAAGAAGCTTTCTCTTGGCAAGTCTTCCAAACAAGCAATACCTGTTCAGTCTTCTTATTGTATTGTCATGAATGTAACTGAGGCCTGTAGTGTTTGAGATGTAGCTCTTAAAGTTTTTACAATTTCTCTGAGCACAGTTTGCACATTCTGACCTTGCAGGGGAATTAGCTGGGACGTCCACTCCTGGGAAAACTGTGGCTTTGTGTTAACTCACACTTGAATGGTCCAGAACAGGAAACTGCCCAAACCTCTGTGTTTATAGAGGTAATCACACTTTCCAGTGATCAGTTAATCAAGTGTATTTGATTAGCAGCACCTGGGTGCTACTTTCTATCTTTATTTCTCTGGAAGTAGCTACAATCCCTGTTTTACGTGCTTCCAATAAAGGCAATTAGGCTTTGTCTGTATCTCCAAGAGGAAGGCAGGGCATCACTGAAGAAAGATCAGAAATCCTGGAAAGACAATGAGTTATCAGATGTGAAGATAAGTCACTTCTGACATTATGTTCACACATAATCTATGTCCCCCAGCCATCTACTGAGGTTGGTTTGTTCCATACTTCAAGTCTGACATGCTAACTAACCCAACCCTCCCACCTGGCTGGTATTGTTCATTCACAACCCGTGCCATGTCATCCACAAAGCAATCCAGTGGACAGATTGAGCTGCAACCTTTCTTCAGATATTAAAGAGATAAATAGACTCCACATACAACATTCTTATGTTGTAAATGCCTACAACTGCATGAGGTTTAAATAATCTACTATTTTTCCACTTTATTATTTAACCTCCATGTTTAAAAAAATATATTTTTTTAGATTTTCAGATATATTTTTTTGCAGACATCACTGCAAAGACAATACATTCTGTGTATGAAATTAGAGCAAATAACTGAAAAATCCTAAAGTGAAAGGTGTTGTTCTCCTGCCAGGTGACAGCGTTGGTGAAAAATGTGTCAGACAGAGTTAGGCTTGGCAGTCTGCAGGCTTACTGGGAGCAGGTAGGGCAGCCTTATGTTCTTATTATACTACCTTCAGTCTATTTGGAGAATTAGAGGAAGCATGCACAGTTGGTACCTTTTTAAGGTAGTGTCTCAGCAGACAAGTCTGCATGGTACAACAAATTGGAGGATACATGGGCATAAAAAGAGAGAGCCTTGCAAACACCTTCTGATAATGAAAGTTTGTCACTCAGCCCCAAGTGGACCTTTGTATACTCATAGATATGGAACATATAACACTCTCATTGGAACGATTTCAAAACAGTGTGTGTCCTCTACAGGAGCCTGCTGCTGCCAGCAAACAAACTGTACCTGGAAGAAAATACAGGCAACACTGGAATAACAGAAATAGAACACTGTTACAGTCCCTAACTTCATGGCTCAAAAGAACTTAACATATAAGATACCACAGCACTGCTGCCACTCACTGAGCTTTTAATAATGAAAATATAGTTACTAAGTTACAAAGGATAAACAGAAGCACAAAGAGAAGGGATTCCTGGCTAATACAGACAAAAGAGGCAGGAGACCATAAACCAATCACGCAATGGGCTGTTGGATTCAGGCTTCTCCCATAAACTAGTTTGGTAAACTAATAGAAACAAAATTGAAAACAGGACTGCCAGTAACTCTAAAATATACTTAATAAATGAAGCTGTAAAAGCAATAGAAAGTTAAAGCCAGTACTGATTCAGATGAAGGAAGAGGAGAGACCAAGACCGCAGTTGCCAACGACCATGCTCTGCACTCTCTGCTTTTTTTTATATCCGTGCAACCGATCTGCACTAAAAATAAAGCAGAGTAGTGAGAGAGCAGGTTAATGAGCAGGTTAATGTAAGATAAGAATGCCACAAGGTGATGACTTGACCAATGCACTAAGGTTGTGTGTAACAAATGCTCATGAACCAAACATAGACAGGGTAGAAAATGCACTTGCCAGAGATTTCATGCTAAAGATTGATGAGATCTCAGCAAACAGATCATCATGCAAGAGTCTACTTTTGTCAAGCTGACCTGAGTGTGTGAAAGACTCAGGTCAGAGGAAAATAAGCATTCAAAAATGAGGGTGGAATGGGTGTGCCACTGGACAAATCACAGGACAAAACTCTTGAAGGTGCAGCACCAGAATCAAACATAGAAAGAGTTACAAAACGGATCGGCCAAGAATGCTGTAGCAGAGGATGATGTGTACCACAGGGAGGCTGTGGCAGCCGCAACAGACAAACAGTCAAGAGAAAACGTTCACCAAAAAAATTAAATTTACCAGAAATGGAAAGCAAGGATGAACTGGTATCTGCCAAGCCATCCTCATCATTTTCAGCTGCTTCAGCTGTCAATACTTTTCCACACTAGCACTAGTATGAATGGTTAAATGCATTTGTTATCATAGATGATACAAAGATATATCTTAGGCAAGTTTGTGTGTGTGTGTTTGAAACACTTCTAAATGCAATGCTGTCTAGTACACTGCCACCACCCACTAGGACCTTAATATAAGATTTGTAAAATTAAAATTTATGAAATAGCTCTGGAACTTGATTGTAATGTACCTTATAATTTTGCCAAAGAGTCTATATCTACTTTAGGCTGACATTTACTTGTTCTTTCCCAAGCATTTTATTCTTTCATTTTACAGTGAGGCAGTTTAATTCAAGATGCAGAGTACTAAACCCACTGGTTTGTCAGTAAAATCAAAGATAATATATTAAATCATTCTTCATAGCTCCACATAAAAATTACCTTTACATATGAGATATGAAACACTCTTTAAATATAAAGCTTTTGCTTAAGAGATTGATTGAGTAAAAACCGGGGGTGAAAAGGGGGCAACAGTAGAAAAGATATAAGCACATGAACTGGCTGATTAGTAGGGTTAATTAGATTGTAATTAGTAGGGGTTTGGCGAGACTTATGGCTATAGTAGTTCTAGTTAGAATGTATCATGGTGCTTTATGAATGCAGTATTACTTTTCTATCTGCTAAAAGTAGAAGTATTCCCACCAGAATAGTGTCATCTGTATTTATTGAGTTTTTCTATCTGATATGTGTAGCAGTGCTATATTTCATTATGTTCATTACGGATCACTTAGCAGAGATGGGATGGTGGCTGCATACAGCACTAGGACTCATTTTGCAGACACAAACATTTCCAGTCCCTGCTGCTTCGCGGGTTTCAGTACGCTCCTCGGCTTTCTAGTTTCAAGTGCAAACAAAGAAATAAACAAAGAAACAAACCAAAAAAAGGGGTGCTATTTTACAAACCTTTACCCCTAAATCAGCAACTTTTAGTGATAGAGGAAGATTTGGATTTGAATTTTAACAGTGACTAAAGTCAGCGACCCTCTTATTCTTACCTTTAACTTTATTTGAATCTCATTCTCCCTCTCTGTCTCTCCCTTGCTGTCTCTATTATAAAGTTAATAGGTTCTCAGCAGGGAAATTTAAACTGTAATTTGAAAGCTTTTCTGAGCAACTTTGACAGTCTAAAAGTGGCACACTATGCCACCTGCAGAGTGATCAAACGGGGAGAAAGAAAGAGGATGTGAGGAATTGTATAGAAAGAAATGAGTGAGTGAGGGGAGGAGAGCAACACTTAGCATTCCCGAGGCTGCATGTGTAACTAATTATGTGTGAGCATTGTGACAGCGTGGCTGTTGAGTGCAGTAATGGGATCCCTGCTGCTTAATGAACATGTCACAAGCTTCTGCCTGAGCTGAAAGAAAGAGACAATGTTTGATGACCACCGGGTATCTGCTGGACATTGTGCGTGTTCCATGTGTTTTGTACACTATGCCCTTTGTGAGTCTTCATTCCTTTGTGACAATTTCATATAGACAGCGGCACGCTATTTCGCAGTCATTCACTTTTGTTAACATTATTAACATTCGACATATTGTTTGAGTTTTCCATGGTTACACATACACAGATCTTCTCTTATTGAGGCTCTTATATACTATAGGTCCATTGTGTGTTAATTAGTTATTTTCTGGATAATATTGTGTATGGGTTTTTATGTGAAGAACTTGTATATGGGTAGCGTGCACTTTTTT
>VUQG01019921.1:0-41472 GCA_015106755.1 Etia nguti | reverse complement strand
TACTTTTATTGATCCCCGTGGGAAAATTCCTCTCTGCGTTTAACCCATTCACTCAGTGAATATTGTTTGGTCACAAAATGGTGAATAAATCACTTGCTACACTGGACAGCATCTGTCTCCTGCAATTCTTTAGTCGCTAAGGTCAAGTTCTGCCACATGGCACAATACATTTTTTGGGCCACACCAATAATACTGAGCAGAATTGAGTTTAGTTCATTGGTGCAGCCCACCACAACAGTCCCAGTGGCCTTCTGGGAAAATTAATTTGCCACCTAAAAAGAGTGGGATTGTTGGATACTGATGAGTCAAGCAACCTCCCCACTGGCTGTAAACCCACGTGCAACTTATTAAAACTTTAGCTCATGTGAGCCATCTTAGTGTAATCAAATCTGGGTTTGTCCAAGTTAGAATAACCTCTATCACTGCGCCTGAGAAATAAAGTTTCTTTATCATCCAGTCACCTTTTGTTGCCATAGTCCTTGTTCAACCGTGGCATTAAACAAACCATCCTAACTGTTTGGTTCTTTGTTGAAATTGTTGTAGCCACTTTTGTCTTTAGTCTGCCATGCATCATTCTGTGCTCAGTCAAGTGCAAGTCTGGGGATTAGCACCATGTTCTTTATGGCGTACCTTTCAAGACGCAGTTAGTAAATATCAAGAACTCTGCTTCTCCCCATAGCCCTTCTGACTGTACCACTGACCTTATGTCTGACGCACTCCTCCCTAGCAGCTGCCTCTAAAGCCTTTCCAAACATGAACAGGTGGCCATGAAAAATATGCCAAAGACTCTCTGGCTGCAGGGATTATCTGTCCAAGACCCTCTGACTGTTCATCAACTTCAGAGGACCCAGCAACATTATGGTAAAGAACAAGTACCCATCATCACTAATTAACTCTGCTTTTATATCTCCTGATGAAGCCACGTTTTAAAAGCTTTTCCTTAAAAATTCCAGAAGAAGATAAGTGGAAGATGGTTTTCAGCATTCCAGAACACTTGAGATATCTAGTGATGCATTTGGGCACCCGAGATTTCATTCTGTATGTCAATGTGAAGAAATGTGAAATCTTATTCATTCCTGGCTCTTATCTTTATCAAGGGACAGCCAAAGATAGACCCAGCCGGTGTAAAAACAGTAACTGAGTGGCTAGGCCCTGTCACGTGTAAACAGCTTAAGAAATTCCTTTGCGGCACCTCTAATTGCGCTAGCCTACAATTCCTGAAAGTAAGAAAAAGATCCCTGAGGCAGAGGTTGCTTTCCAAAACCTTTAAAAACACCTCACCTCAGCCCTTTTCATGATTGAAGCAGACCCATCTCAACACTGTGTGGTGGAAGTGGATGTTTTGGACTTTGTAGTGGGGGCACTCCTCTTGCAATGTTCTTTGAAGGAAATTAAGCTTCATCTTTGTGCTTTACTGTCCAATCATCTTTCCTTTAAAGCTTAATTGCAATTTTGATGTAGAAAGCAGTGGATAGTTAGCCGCTAGGGTAGTGCAAGAAAATTGCTGCATAACCTTGAAGGGCTGGCGCTCCTTTTCATAAAAAAAATCTGGCCTGCATCCTGCTGCAAATGGCTCATAGCTCAATACTAACAATGTTGTTACATGGGGAATTTAAGGGGAAAAAAGTGTAATCCGCACACTAAACTCATTACAGGTAATGAGCTCCCAGCCTGTATATCTTTGTCCCCAAAGTTTGTTAACTCCCATGGCTCATTCCTTTGAATTCACCTATTATCTTGGAATGACCCACACACTGTCTCTTTACTATAGAAGGAGAAGAATCTAGTGTCCAAAAATCCAAGAACAGCTTTGCAGCTTTTTTCAGCTTTTTCATCACAACATTTGTCCTGTTTGTGTTGAGATCTTGCCGTGTAAATATACAAGTTCTCAGGCCTGAAGTTCCCCAAGAGAAATGCATGTAATTTACAAATCCAAAGTTTGGCAAGTCCTCTTTTACATAGCATTTAAAATATCCAATGTAGAGAGAAACTCCTCAAATACAATTAAGTCAGCATAATCACTTTCTCAAGATGACAGAGCATGAGGAAGATTAATGGTTTAGAAGAGCTGAGGGACAGGGTGCATTTTTCACCACTTGCTTGCCTCCTTTTAGCCCCCATCCTTTTAGAATAGCTGAAAAGTCTGAGATACATTATTGGAGCTAATCAGAGTCGAATGAAGAAAGCACAAAGGTGAGACAGCAGAAATCACCTCCCTCCTCAGCCTGCCTATGTGCCCTTTTTCATCAAGCTCCTGTCCACATGTTCTCTGATAGAGGTAGTGGAGCAAAGGTGGAGGGAGATAATGGTAGCAGGGGTGCTGCTGAGGCTTTGTCATAGAACTGTGACTATTCCAGTCTGAAATCTGAAATCAAAGAAATTATGAAATGAAACTCTAAGGCAAAGAAATGAGATTGAATGGAAGAGACTAATGACACTTGACTAGTATGTTCATGAAATATATAATCATGGAAACACATAGTTATATATTTTTTATTATTATTATTTCTGTTAGCAGGGATAACACAAACTTTGCTGTGGTTTGACTTCAGCCTACAGATGAAAAACCTGACAACTTTATACAAAATCAGTTATTGAGGTACTGGAATGAAAGTTTTCTGGAATCCAGTCATACAAAAATGTACCATAATATCTTTTAGTTAAAAAAATTGCAGTCTGCAGTGGCCAGGGAACTTCTAGTGCAATTTGAAAAAGAAAGAACTTTATTTAATTCATCAAGTTTTTAATTTCTCACTCATATGAATGGAAAAAAGAAACATAACAGAAATCTCTAGTTCTTCTTTATTTATAAAAAAACCAAACAAACAAATAAACAGAATTTTAAGTACTGAAAAAGATTAAAAATGACACTTTGGACCCCAATGGATTAAGACTATATCGTTTTTATTTGTTGCCATGCAAATGCTCGAGTTCTTCACACTAATATCACAATGAGGTTACAGAAAGTACTTAGAGATATAGTACATGATTTTCTCACAGTATGAATATAATATTTCATATAACATTATCAATTATGAAATTCAACACTGACGACTTTGTTGACTTGAATCCAAAATAAGGTATTTTGCGTGTGCAGAGTGAAATTAGATTACACATGGGTTGGTGGGGATATCCAGGGCTAGTTGAAAGGTGATAGATGCAAAAATATTCAGTCTTTAAACAGGCAGATTTCCAAAATACAGGTTTAGTGGCAGGTAGTGTCAGCAACCTCCTACATGCTTACAATAAAAACACTGTTAGGACTTCCTCGAAATCATATCCACTATATCAATAGTTCGAGAAAACTTCCTCATTCTCATGTTGGTGGTGTTTCCTCATTCCCATATGACATGTGTTGCTTTGTTTATTCTCAGCAGAGGCTTTCTCATTCTCTAAGTAATACACACAGACAGACTGAAGCAGTAAATCTGGCTAAAGGGAAAGCTCTAAGCCCTGAGAGGTGATCACAAAGAGGTTTGAAAAAGCAGTTTTACAAAGGGTCTCGCTGACAGGTGGAGTTCAAGAGGAAGTCTCAACTGAAACAAACCAACTTCACACTGATGGCATGTATATAAAATGTTTCGTAGGTCATTGACTGCCGTCAGAACTCTGATTAAGATAAGTTAGACATGAAATAGGCACTCCCACCCATACAGTCATGTTGACACAAACAAACAGGCATTTGCCTGTTTTATGTACACCATTATACCATCACCTCTTAAGCTTCTGTCATGTCAGAGGATGATCACCAGTTTTACCAAGCAGTGACAGCCTGCTCTGCCCATTCTCATTCTCCCTGCTGGCAGACCACTTCTCCCCTGTCCCCTTGCATTATCTCTTTACACATGGCAATCCTACCCTCCGGATGGACAAGAAGGCTTAAAAGGTTCATTAGGATTTATTTTTGTTCATTTTGTGGTCTGCCTATGGAGTGTTATGGTGCCTCCACAGCAGGAATGACCCTGCGGTTCAAATGCTCTAACAGCCCATAAACAGAGACAAGGCCTGCAGATGACAACCTGCCACCGCCCAGACTCCATCATGTGCACCAAGCTCTTTAAATAGGTGTCTAGGGTGTCATCGTCTCTGAGGGCTGCCTTATGGGGAAGTGCATAATAAAACTAAGACTATAAACCTGAGTGTAAGTGGCACAGCCTCGCCGGTGGCACATGTTGCAACTTTTGAACAGCAGAATGTGGACTTTTTGAGTTGTAAGAGAGCACGAGAGGAGAAGAATGAGGAATGATGAGAGAGAAGTAATGAAAGAAAGACTTTATGACACTAAGGAATGAAGGCAATAAATCAGGATTAATGTCAGAATGATGCATTCTCTGCACATTTTTCACGCAAGCCAGTATTCTGTCATCATTGCATATTTGTCCAACTTTGCCTATTTCTATAAGTTATCATTAGCACATTGGCTGGATTTAATGGTCTTAATATATTAAATTAAATTAAATTAAATTAAATTAAATTAAATTAAATTAAATTAAATTAAATTAAATTAAATTAAATTAAATTAAATTCTTAATGAAGCCAAAACTCCATTGATTGATTCAGTCTATACAAACCTCACAACTGAGAAGTCTCAAACCACTGAGCTATTTTCTTTCCCTGGAATTTACTTAGACTAGACTTGTGTTGAGCCACAGTTCTCACAGTCTGGCCAATAATGATGCTTGCTTTGTTCAGTGTTGAGAAAAGATGGCCAGTCTTAAACCCTTTTAGAAACAAAAGGGGAAAAAAAAAACAGGATGGCAGTAAGTGGGTTGAGCATTAACATCCAGAAATGAAGAATAGCCATCTGCTAAACCCTGAAAGTCATAAGCAGATGCTGTCCTCTTATCCTTTTATGCATATGTTGCCTTTTCTTGCTTTCTGTCTTTCTTTTTTATTGTTGTTTATGTCTTGACCCCCGGATTCAAGATTTAAGCATCCAACCAGCTGGCAAAATCATAAAAAAGGAGAACAAACCCTATCCATTAAATTATAAATGCAAATGTTTTAAAGAGGCTTGTGTAAGGATTGTAAAGATGATTATTTCCCCCCCTTACAAATCTCCTTCCTCCATCATGTGTAACAGTCACGGCAGGGGTTGAAAGGGTGATGAAATGATGCACTCCATTAGTCGACTGGTAGCTGGTCGTGTTTTCTTTCAGCTGCAGTGTTGTAGCATGTTGTTAACCATCGTGTAGATGACTGTATTCGTGGCTCCTCTATCATATCTGCGTAATGACCACCTTCTTGTTAGGGGTCCCTGTGAGAGTCATTATCCCTGATTCAATTGACAATGACAGGAGAAGGGGATGGAGAAGAAGGATATAAGATGACAGGCGCTGTGCTTTCTGATGTCCCCTCTTGTCTCCAGGGGTAAGACTCACAGCCCCCACTCTTATAAAGAATCCACAGAGCAACAAAAGTAATCAAGCCTCTTCAGCATCAAACCATGGGATTATGTTTTGTTTTCTGGGAAGCCACTTATTTACTCATTGATGTGCTCCTTGAAGGGCAGCCTACCAGTTGTGCGCAGGATAACATCCAGGTCACTGGGGTTTAGAAGGAAGCCTCCAAACACAACCACATGTTCCATGACATTTGATGTGATGTTCCTATTATGAAGAGGCCAAAGCAGCACAGCACAGACCGAAAAGCAGCGCACATTTCGGTGCTTTATTTCGGTGCTTTTTTTTCCTGAGATGTCATACACTTTGGATTCTAGCCAATCATTTTACCTTTGCAAGGATAGTAGGCGGGCCCAGGTACGTACGTTCTTTTAGAGCAGAGCTACAGATTAAAAATGCCCAAGGCGAAGCGGTCAAGAGTTTGGCTGTACTTCACAGGAAAAGATGCAAACTCAGCAGTCTGCAACAAGTGCTTTAAGGTGATACTGTGCAAAGGAGATAACACCTCGAATCTGATGAAACACCTGGCGACGTATGGCGTCAGTGTAATTATCATACACTGTGCAGCTGCAGGCATTTGTGTACGGACTAACTATAATATTTCGACAGCCTGAAATTTAGAGCATTAGTGTTGCTGTGTATTTTCTTTTCTTTTTGCTGCTGGAAGTGTTGTTTTTCTGTAGGGAGCCATGTTTTCTCATGAGCTCGGCCAAGGCAAGCTGTTCCCGCTGACTCAGAGTGGTCCTGTATTTAAAGCTATTCTCCATAGTCAGACAAACTGCCATTCTCTGTCTCTTTACAGCCACATAACACATAGCATTTTGCTTTGTGTGTTTCCCTCTGTGTTTAAATGAGTGCTCATTCAGTGTTTTAATTTGGTTCAGTTTCATTTATTTGAAGGTCCTGCTGAGGCTCTGGTGTCAGAAACATTGAAGGGAGGAGCATTCTCCTGGCATTGCTGACTTTTGTGTGAGGGTTTCTAATTTGAGATGGGGCCCATTTTGGCCATATTTGCTTGCATACATTCTTTCTACACGTTTGCAGATTGCATTTAGGAAACACAATTAGTAAATTATAGTAAAAGAAAAACAAAACAAACTAAAGAATCCCTGATTTAATTTCATTTTCATCTTTTCTGTTCTTTGTGATTAAAGCATGTCTGTTTTAGACAGGCTCAGTTTCGTATGTCTCTGCAACTGGAATTTAAAAAAATAACCGACAAAGAATGCCCTAGTTGATTTCCACTCAGCTGATTCACTGCTGGATACAGCTCATTAAACTCAGTTCAATATATTGTGTTAATGTGCAGATGGCTGTTTTGTATTTTTAACAGTTCCTTAATTTGAGTGTTTATCATTTAAATCTAGCATCTTTTTTTGCATATTGCATGGATTTTCTGATTTCTGCAACTAACCTCTCAGTTTAATTTCTATTGAATGCAATGCCAGTGCCATAATGTAGGGTTTTTCTTTCTTTGTGATGGTGCAAAGTTATCTGATTTAAGAAAATGACAAATAGGAGAGCGCTGTAGTTATGAAGTATACGTTATGAATACTATGCAATGTAATAGTGAAAGAACAATAACTCATATAGGCACAGGTATGTGGTTCCATAAATTAATGAGTGCAGGTAGGCAGTGACATGATATTTTATTTTGTTTGTTTCTTGTTAATTCCCTAGAAGAAAAAAAAATTATACTTTATAATGCTACTATTTAAAAACAAACAAACAAAACCATATATATGTTTGAATATTAACAAAACAGAGACTTTTAGCAGTGGCATTGCAGGGATCTGGCTTCTTTCTCTGCAAAGCCTGTGTCTGCATTCATTGCAATAGTCATTAACCCGAGAGAGCAGGCTGTTGATGACTGGCTGAGTTCGGCTCAGCTGACGATACAGCAACACTTGTCTTATCTAATTTCCATGGTGATGGTTCTATCAAAGGCACCAATCAGAGAGCTTTACCCTGCAGAAATCAATAAGATATGTGTGCTTAGTAGCATCTCAGCAGATTAGGAGGCTGTATAAAGAATGAACTATGAAGGAGATGGAACAGGTGTGAGATAAAATGACCCTGGAGGAACATCTCCTGGAGGCCTTGACAACACAAACACACATGTGCTCACACAGATGCAAGCCCACTGTGCACATGCACATAGACATTAATATAATATGTAATAACACCTGCATGTGTGAGCACATGCATGAACATATTCATTCACATCACACACAAAAAAAAGAGTGTATATGGTGCAAGCTGGCAACAGAAGTGGGGGAGGGTAGGAAGAATGCCCTTCTATAAAATAATAAGTAACCTTGACAGTGACATTGCTGCTTCGACTCCCTCTATTCCATTCACGCACGCAAGCAAAGCGTATTGTAAAATCTCAATCCATCAAGACATGTACAGATATCTTGTAAACTATTCCAAGGGTACATTTATATGAAACATTAAACACAGCTCTGCTAGCTTTCGGGCTCTATTTACCATTGCTTCAGTGTGATCCCTATTACATTAGGTAAACTGCTGATTCAAACAACAGAGTTTTAGCAGACTTTTATCAGCCGTGGTTATAACCCTGTTAGAGCTGAAAGCAAAAAAAGATTCCTGCGTGATATTTTTACAGCAGGTAAAAATTCACAGATGTAAGATGATGAAAACACACCATGCATCTGTTACCGATCCCTCAATAATGTCATCATGGACTGCATGTGCAATTCATTTTCATTTAATCTATATCAAGTATGTTTCATGTCCACTGCATGTGATAGTTAGTTATCTTAGACTGCGGCTTCTGCCATAGGTAATATTTGGTCTGCAGTAGTTTTGTGCAATGCCAAACTTAGAAGAGATAGAATTATGTAAAAGGGTCACATAAGTCAAGAATGATTTATTAGCTTTCATCTCTCTCTCATTGTGGTACTGAAGACCGTGTGATGAATTACATTGTATTCTCTCTGAGACTTCCATTGTCTTCTAATATGGACGATTGTGAATGGGTCATGTGGGACTGCTCAAGCGGTGTCACACTCCCTTTTTATTTCACACAGCTTTCAATCACTATGCCTTCAGCACTATATGCGTAATGCGCTTTGGATGCTTGATATAGTATACTGCTCAGATAAAGGTTTTGCACAGTTAGCTGCAAATGAAATATAACTTACACGTGACATCAAAAACGATGATGAATATGTCATTTTAAATCTTGCATATATGTTCTAGAAAAATGCATTTTTGTTTGCGTTGTTATAGGTAATGTGCGTTAGTTTAGGATGAGTGATTTTAACACATTACCTTTGTGGTAGTCTTTGGAGTAAACGAAGCAAATAATTCACTTCTGTGCCAGACTATATCAGACTTCATGCTGTTGCCCATTGTACAACTGTAAAAGTTAGCTCTGTGAGTGTTCTTTTTATAACAAGCACGATATCCGTGACCTTCAAGAGAAAAGAAAAATCAACAATGATGTGAAAAAGAGAGAACAAAAAACGGTGGATTTCATTGACATTGGAAAGTCACCTTTCTTTTAGGAACATTAATCTTTTTATTATCTTTTTTTTTTTCCGGAAACAACATTACTTTGCTTTGCATTGCTTCCTTTGGGTTCTTTCTTTGTCCCTGTCTACATTACTTCTTTGTTCCTCCCTCTTTGTTGCTCCCTTCATGCAAGCCTGATGCCTTCTGTCTGCACCAGGTGTCGTCAAACACACACCTGCCCATTGATGCTGCCACTCAGAACACTTCTAAAGTCAGGAATGTAGTCTTTCACTTCCAAATCACTGGTGCAACACCTCAGTAAGGCAAAAAAACCAAAAAAACACCATTAGTGGTCTCTAGTCAACGTGTGCCCTTTCAGAAGGCTGGCGACGAACTCCGCAGACAGTTATCCACTGTGTGTGTGTGTGTGTCTGTGTTTTGAATGCTTTTAAATGTAATGCTGTCTAGTACACTGTTATCACCCACTAAGACCTTAATATAAGATTTGGAAAATTATGATTCGTGTGTGTGTGTATATGTTCTTTTCTTGTACCTCTGAGAAAAGCATTTTATCACTCTGTGTTATATCATGACACTGAAGGATGGCCACACCTCATTGATCAACAAGGAATCTAGAGTGTGCATAAGCATAGACATGAGTGTAGGAATAAAGTATCTACACTCTTCCCCGTTTCTGATCTTCCTTGTGTTCTCCTTGCAACTAATGCCAACGTCAGTTCAGATTTATTGAGTCCAGGATGGGAAACTGGGAACATATAGAATACAAGACGCCCTATCTCACTCACATGAGCATCCCACCTTCACCTGTCATCCAATATTTCTTATTAAAGAAACAGTCAACAGTCGGATTAAACTATTGACAGGAAAGCTAATGCACCATCATGTTCAACAGTGCAGCCACCTTTTAATAACAGCTTATGATAAAATTACCTCTGACCACAGTCATGGCTGATGGGTGGGTTCAGGGCTCTTTCTGTGTTTATGAAGTTGTTCATACAATCATTTTGTGTCCATGGCTCTCTGCAGTTGCTCCAGTGTCAGCTGTTCCTGACTCTGCCATATTTGAAGTGCTGTGAACAAGAGTAGTTGTCCAAAGAAGAAGTAAACAGAAACTTGGGTGTGAAAACTCCCCTTCGGTTGAGGGACATTTTGCACAGTCTGTTGTGGAAATGTGTGCTTTCCTCCAAATTCATCTCCGTGTGTTTGTGCTTATGTGACTGAATTATTAATACCTGACAAATGACAGCCATTTTGAACAGGACCCTCCACTCAACATCGATTAAATATAAACAGTGTGCACGTGTGAGCAAATGTGTTCCTACCACTGCCACTGGAGCTGCAAGCAACATTTCTCTGAGAGAGGCTAATGACAGAGGTGAAATGTACAGTACCAGGGAATCCTTGAGCATGCAGACAGGTACTGTAACATCACTGCTTCATCAACATCTTAGAAGTTTTCTTTTGGGTTGTCATTTTTAATTATTATCAAGTGCTTTCTCTTCCTTTGGTTTCATATATTTCTTTGACTATAAATGAAAGTGGCAGACAAGAAGAAATACAGAGAGGAAACATAATATAGAGGAATTTGTGTTTGTAAGAGGGAAGAATAAAAGTGTAAGAAGTGGCAAGAGTGAGTAAAAATGGAATATAAGGTATATAACAGCACTTTGGTGTGTGTGTCCATGTGTTCACCTGTCCACGTTCACCTGGGAGAGCGAAAGCTGAGAATGAGATCAAAGGCAAACAACTTTATTGGCGGTCTCCATAATTCAGCAGCTATACCAGGGGTCATAGTCTTTCCTTTGAGGTTGAGCTGCAGAGATGAATCTTTAATGCACTCCTGCCTGGGAATAATGGATGGCACGGGCTACCTACTACCCACTACTGCTGCAAGAACTTGGAGTGGGGGAGAAACGAAACAGGGTAAGGGGGAGGGAGTACAAAGGCCATGTATGAACTGTGAATGAAGAGAGGAATGAACAAAGCAAGGGATGTGAAGAAAGGGGAGTCCAGTGTGGATTTTTGCTTGGTTTATAAATATGTGAGCTCTCTTTTTATATGGCTGTACGTATGCAGTATATTTGTCTTGTGGATTGGTGTGCACTGCACACTTATTGTGCTGTGCTGTACGTACAGTATATAGGCTGAATTTCCTCTCTTTTCACAGCTGTGTAGCTCTGAGGTGCCCTTAGGGTAGAGGGATGATTGAGCTGCGCCACCCTTCCCACTGTGACCTTCTAAGCCTCTGAGCCCATTGTGGTCCCCTGGCAGTCCCGCCCTGGTCCACCTGCTCTCCCTGCACCTGGACTTGAACAGCACATGCACACTAGTTCTGTTCCCCCTGGAAGAAGGGGAAGCTTCAGGACCTCCTAGGAGGGACTGAACAATGCTGCAGAAGAGCAACACTGTAAAGCCCAACAGTGAATTGTGTAGTTTTGCACAGTGCATAATTCTCTGTCTCAACAAAGTTGCCTTTTACACTAGAGAAGCATCTTGTTACTTGACTTGCATAAATCACGCTGGTCTCTTTTACATATAGCCTCAGTTTTGTATAAAGCCAGATAGGGAATTTTAGCTAACTCCAGCTGACACCATGTAGCAGGTCTAAAAAAAGAGCCTACCTACCTTTGAAATAGGACAAGTTTATGTTTATGTCATGTTACTCATAGTTTATCTTCCTTATATGCCTCTCTGTACCCATAAACAAGCCATCTCTAATTTTAAGTACCCCATGTTTATATCCCTGACGGCCAAGATGAGCTTTAGTCCTTCTGATGTTTAGAGTGCTGTCAGAGTGGTGTCACGCACTGCACTAACATGCTAACGTACTGCACAGCTGTGCCTGAGGGGACAGAGGAGAAACTATCAGAGTGAAATAGCTAGAGTTTGTATTTTCCTCTCAGTAAAACTAGTTTGTAGGTATATTGCATTAAATCATATCCACACAGTGCAGCGTATTTACCAGAAGTAATGTATTAAAAGAGGTATGTTATATTATTAGAGAGAGAGAGTCACATAGTGCTGTGAAACTGGGTCACCCGCAGTCAGAATGTGGAGCCAGCTCGTCTGAGCCGAAATGAGGTATAAAATACAAACAAATGAGCTTGCGATGCAATAAACCGAGCATCACACATCGCCCCAGCCCCTTCCCTCTTGCTTACACACACCCAACCAGAAGCGCACACTTCACATTTCAGCTTGCACAAGATTACATCTCAGCATCTTAGTCAATCAAAACCTCCCATTGCCTCCCTCATCTCCAGCTCTTACCCAGCAAAGGGTGGTGTCGGGGAGGAGTAACAGGTTTTCTGGTTGGTGGCAGATGAAGAGAAGGAATAGAGGATAGGAAAAAAGAGGGAAAATGGTGCCTATAACCTGACAAGGGGCAGAGAGAGAGAAAAAGAGAGAGAACGAGGGAGAGACCCTTACCCCTTGCTAAAGCCCAAAATACATCTCACATTCACTGGTTGGAAAAAAAAAATACAGGCAGCTGCATGGCAGCAGAATGCTTGGAATAGTCCAGGAGAGTTCATTATGGAATGACATTGACTCTGGCTGATTTGCTGAGACGAATCAGATTGCAAAATGAGACATATGCGGTTTTTTCTTCTCTCAATTCCCATCTCCTAGTGTGCAATGAAATATTAAGTCTTCCTGTATGGCAGCGCCTTAAATTGCATGCACAGCTCACACAAAGGGCCTAGAAATGTGCCATTACCTAGCTTTAATCTGAACTATTTTCTCGGCTGCCTGTCTGCTCTCTCCTACCTAGAGGAAGGATTGTTGATCTGAAGGATTGAAATAGGGAACAGAGAGACAATTCCATTTAAGAGTCCCGAATTCCACTCTCGCCTCAATTTAAGGACATCCATTCGCTGATGAAGCTCATGTCTTTTATCAAAAATGCAGCGAAATCTGGGACATGAGGTGCCACAAGCACACAGTGACGAGAGTGTTAATAACTAAGATATCAGTAACTGTTAATCATGTTGCCGCAATGATGCTGACATTAATTTTTTTTGCTGAGACAGTTGTTTTTAATATTACAAGCTGTTCAGGAGAACACTGTAAAATTGCATAATTTAGGATAGATAACAAAAGCAGAATTTCTGTAATATTAATGTTTAGACACTGGAGCAAAAGCATGTATTTCACAGAGATTTACTAAAGTGGTATCCTTAATATATTTTATACAAATGTATTTATTTTGTTTTTTTAAGTATATATATGGCTTAAAATGAAGATGCATTCATGCAGGAAGTTTTTTGCAGCAATATGGCGTATACAACGACAGTAGCATTCTGCAACTTTGAGCGACGATTGGTGTAAGAATGTCTGGTGATGCAAAGTGGGCGTGATCTCAGATAAACTTTTCTCAACTTCAGGGCAAGCTACCAGTGAGAGTCCAGGATACTGGTGGTTGACATTTGGTAGTCTTATCTAGATGGTTAGAGGGTTATCTATTCAACTAGAATCTGGAATGTGTGCAAGGAACCAAAGCTTCAAAGCAATGAGCAACCAGGGAATTGTTTCCTGTGTGGACATTGCTTTAGGCTTAGCTGTATTTAAACTTTCCACTGTTTAATGATTTAATCGTTTGTTTGCTTGAAGCTTTTTTCAAGTCCTAATTTTACAAGAGAACAGGCATTTAATTTAAATTGGCACTCTTTGTGTAGGTAGACAAGTGTGTGCCATCGAAATGTGTAACATTTTTGTATTTTTTGGCCTTTTTATGGCTTTATTAGAAAGATATTAGCGAAGACTGACAAGAAAGCAGAGAGAAAGAAAGGGGAAGACATGCAGCAAAGGGCTGCCGGTCAGACTCGAACCCTGGCCACCCACTTTCAGCCATGCATCATATGGTCACCTGCTCATCCCACTGAGCTAAACAGGAACCGAAATGTGCAACATTTTGACAACAAGTGTCATACTTTGATGGTTGGTTTGAATTAATGATCTGGTTTGTGGACTGCCCAACTTGAAGCCTCAAGTTCAACATTTCAGGTTGGGCTACCTTATAATTTTGAATTCAGAGGGAGCCATGTTTTAACAAGAAAGTGGAGTACAAAGTTATGCACTAAGCCTTGTTAGATTGGTCAGCAAAGTGAATCCATGGACTCTATGGATGCAAAGCACAGATAAAAATAATGTTATTATGTAAATATAGTGCTAGAATTTCAGTTACTGGTAAAACTGGAGCTCAGAATCTTTGGTGGTTTGTTACTACAAATAACCACAGCAAGCCATATAATCATGAAGAAATGTCTTTTTTGACATTTTCACTTGAACTTCATTTCACCCCTGCAAAGTATCACTTATAACATGTGTTTAATATCTTAATCTTGATGATCAATGTCAAAAAAACAATATGCTTTTGTGTTGTCTTTGAGAATGTGGACAGTTAAATGTGTTGTTTTGTGATATAACTTGAAGAACTTGTTGCTTTTCTCATAAAATGAAACCTTCCTCACAAAATGCAGAGAGCGTTATTGTGAAATGCATGACAAAAGCAGTGATTCAAATAAAAGGTTTTCCCTATTGATACATTTTTTTTATGAAATTCAGTTCATCTCCACTGGTGAGCTTTCTCAAGTTGAATGCTGCTGACTTCAAAATGACTGCGGCGCCCTTTAAAGTTCCCTCAACCACTGAAATTTACATTATTTTAGCAGTTCTGTGGGATCAAGTGTTACCCATGCTTTCATAACACATCTTAACAAACCAGATATTTTCACTGATTCTTGATTGCTACAGTGGTGCTATTACACACCCCTCTGCATCGTCTCATAATGCTTCTCTCAGGGATTTTACTGGGGCCTAATTAGCCATGTTGATGGATTGTATAGACCATGTGCTGTGCTCTTTACGCAGGGTGGTGGGCTGTGGGCTGTGAGAGTCTCTAGAGTGTATGTTAAGGCAGTACTTCCCTTTCAGAGAGTGCTAGCCATTAGCAAGCCTCTTACCCATCCAACACAGGGGATTATGGGAATAAACGAGTGATACTGCATGACCTTGGCCTCACACCACCACCACAGCAACAGCACATCACGTTCTGTGGGTTTTGTGTGTGTGTGTGTGTGTGTGTATTACCGTGGTTGTGTGTTTATGTGGGGAATGTATGCGCTGTTTCCTGAGATGTGAAGAAAAAAATAGAGAAAAAAGGGTTCAGCCATAAACACCTCATTCAAGGGCAACCTGTACAGTGCAGACCACCTTTTCCCTGAGACCTATGTGCTCTCTTTGGCAACAAGTCAAACAAGAGAACAACTGAGATCTGAAAATTATGTGAAATCTCACCTCAGTGCATGCTGAGATGCTGACATTCTCCTCAGGATGAGCTGAAATTTCAAGGGAAACAATAGGGGATGGGGAATTACATCTCACTGTACTCAGCAAGAAGCTGAATTCTCTTTTTTATTCTGTCTCTATCAAGCTATCAATTAACATCAAAACGATCCCATGGAACTTGACAGGCTTGCAGGGGCTTCATAGCAAGCTTTCAAAGCCTCGCTGCAGTGTTACCTCGAGAAAACAAGCTGACAGTGGGTTGTACGAAGGAAAAGAAGCAAGAAGACGGAAATGTACGCTTGTTTTTTTTTCTTTTCACGTACCTGCTGCTGGATAATGTGACCTAACAGCAGATGATTTCTGTCACAATTGATCCGTTGCGCTGAGCCTTCACGCTCCGCTGCTAACAACTCTATTTAAGGTGAGTGTCTACCATTCATCACCTGCAGAGATGAACTGCTAGATAGTCCAACATTTACATTTATTTCTTTCCCTTTGATACTATCACTGTCCCTCTTTCTCCATTTCCAGCTACTTTCAACCTCTGTTTTACTCTCCATCGTCTGGAGCATTTCTTTACCTTTCTCTACAAATCCACACTCATCGAGGGTGCTAAATATACACACGCACATAAATGCAAATATTTTATCCTGTTGTCTAGTCCAGATGGCGGTTGCACCAATAACCAGTAGAGGGAAACAAAGCACTATCATTTTCCCAATGGCAGCTGCTGTTATGGTGGCCCTCATCTGCCGTTGTCATCAGTGCAACAGGCATATCATTCAAAGTCTCTCGTCATCCTCCACAGAGTCCTTTCATAACTCGAAGAAGCATTTTGAAAAAATATCAGCTGTGATAGAAAAAAATAACGCTGTACATAAGGATAAAAATCTGCAGTTTTATCAGACTACAGTAAACGGGTCTAAGTCACCGTAGGTGAATAATAATGCTGCTAAGCAGTTTTCAAAGGAGAGCTTGAGATGGGAGAAAGGTGCAGCAGCTTACATTCCTACCCATGGTACAGTGATCACTGTCCAATTTGAAAGCTGATTCTGCAATGCATTTGAGTCAGAGCAGAATGTGTGAGATGGAAACCCATTATAGTTTTTATTTTATTTCACCTTCATCATTTGGTCTACAATTTCTTTCAGTTTTTTATTCACTGCTAAACATACTTTGCAAGCTAATCCAAAGGGAACCATTGATGCTTAAGCATTTTGACCTATGACCTTGTGGTTCTGGCAGCATCAGAAGATAAAAGAAGAAGACGAAGCATAGTTAACTCTCCCCCATTACTGACTTCATTTAAATAGTGCACATCGTTGGAATAAATTATTCATACAATCAACTTGCTAATCATCTTTTATGGAACATCATCTAGGGAATGGCTATTTTTACTTTGCTCATTTTGACACGGTATTTTCATTCACTTCCAGCTGAGCAGCTTGTGACAATATTAACAATTAGGTTGATGCACAGAAAGTAATAGGTGATCAGAATAATAGAGGGAAGGAAGAAGATAACAACAACACATTCTAATGAAATCCAAAACAGAATAAACAAGCAAATGCTCAAAAACACAGAATTTCTTCCACAGGTTCATTTTTTCTGTGCAGCTTGTAAATACAGTATGCAAAGTACACATTTATTTGCTGATCACATATTTGGTGCAAGAAAATGATGAACAAAATGTATAAAACCACATAGACCTGGTTTTATATAAAGGCAGAGTACGTTCACCTAAAATACCAGAGAGACTAGTGAAAAGTTTTAAAAGGTGGACTAATATGTTATGACAGGTGCCCATGTCCATCATATCACTGTGTTGATATGCATGCTGTTGTTTTGAGCCAACATGTCACACTCGGGCTTCCCACTACAGAGGACTAGTCATTCAGCAATGACAGATTAAAACAGCTTTTTCAGCAAGCCACACAGGAATGGTTGGTTATATTAAAATAAAATGTGGAAAAGTCTTCTGATATTGGCAACATCAGAGTTATGTTCAATGTCACAAGTTTCAAGACAGATTTCCTATGATCAAGGTGGCTCTTACTGAACTATGTTCATAACAGAATCTACACATACCCGCACTATATAGTCTTGACAACTTGACAAGACATAGCTCTAGGAACCTGATGAAATCTTGCAGTGAAATGCAAAGTAAGAGAAGCCAAACACTCAGCATTACTGACACGCTCTCTCGTAGTCTTACTTGTCTTTTTTCAGTTATTTCTGAATTGTCATTTTTCATTCTATTTGTTTCTCTATGGTTGATGCCAGAAGGTGAAATAGTCATTAAATCTCATTGATGGGGGAAAATGTAAGGGTCATGCTATTTTGCATTTCATACTTGCTTGATGTTTTCATTTCTAGTTGCATACTGTGTTTTTTCACTTTCTGATTTCCTTATTCCTTATATTTTTCAGCAGGCAGAAGATTCATATGAAGGCTTAAAACAGGCTCTGTGTGGGACAGATAGCAGAAGGAATTAACAGCCATTTCACGCTAGCACCTCGGTGGCCGAGCAGGGCACTGGGAGAGGGAAGCAGCTTGGGTGCAGCCGGGGTACTGACGACCCCCGAGACACTCTGTAATTGTACTGCTCTGAAGAGCAGGTAGGTGTGCAAATTACCAAATGTGCCGTGAAAGCCCATTTCAGCCAGCTCAATCACTGTTAAGCATTTCCAAGTTTTGAGCAATTTCGTTTTTGGTTCATTTCTGGAATCCCGATCTCATGAATGGAGCTAAATTTTCTTTTTGTTAAGGCTTGAATACTTCGGTGTCGATATACAAGATCTACATTCTTTATCTTCAAAATACAAGTTACACCACTAAAAAATATGCTGAGTTTGTTCGGTGAAAGATAAAATGTATTTACAACTACTGCACTTATAGATATTCCATTGATATTGGGTTTACCACATTAAGCTTTATAGTCTATTAAATATGAATGATGTAAAGTCATATTCACTTAACGGCGCACACCGTCGTGTATTTCAGTTTCCACTCTTTCCAACTTTTCATTGGACAAAAACTCTCTTCCCCTTGATGTATTGCCTTTATATAAGAAAGTGTCAAAGCTGCAGGAATGTGAAGGATTGCGGGGCGACCTGGGAGCGCCTCGGGGTGGGCAAAAAATACCAGCTGATGTCACACTGGCTTCCACTAACAGAGCTGCAGCCTCAGTAGGCGGCATGGGGTTGGGGACCAGAGCGAGAACAAAGGAAACACTGACCCCTGGGTGCGTGGTAATACGCTGGAACTACAAAACTGTGTAAACCATAGAGCAAGCAAGTCTGGCACCATACACTGTGATTTCTATCTGGCCTTTCTTTTTGCTGTCAACCACAAGGGCACTTGTGAGGCATGTGCCAGGACTTTCAGGGCACAGATCCTGCAAGCTGTCAGGTGTGGAGAGTAATGCTGACTGAGCGGAGGCTTGGTGTGAACAGTCCCCACCACTGACCTGAAGTGGTGGAACATTTCCATTTTCCTTACACAAGATGGTAAGGTGGTAAGAAGTAATTCTGATATTCCACACCCACAGAACAACTTAAAGCTTTTTAGAGTTAGCCTACAACTTGAAAAGGTAATCGGCTATAGCTTCTATTTTAAGTCTCCCTCATTCTACCAAGTGGGGTCTACGCAGATCCCACAGGCATGTTTTTGTGTCATATCTCACAGTTTTTCTTTTAATCATTCTAGTTTTTCACGACTTTTCTCAGTCATTTTGTTCCTAATGACGTCTTTCATTTTTCCACATTCATTAGTGATTTTGAAAAATACAAACGTTTTGTGTCAAAAATGCCTAATTTCACCAATGCAGATTTAATTAATGGAACCATTTATTCAGCTGATGCTTTCCATAGGTCCTCAGTTAAAATATACATTTCAAGAGAGGTAGGGGAACTCTATGAATTATTTTGAAGAAGACTGATAGAGTCTTCAGTGCCTTCATCATCTGGATGGGAAGCTTTCAAGACTTGAAGGTATCAGAGCACTGGAGATGTTGCAGGATAGACGTCAGACAGCCGGGACATCGTCTGGTCATACCACACATGAAAATGGAGAGCTGATGCTGCTATGCTGTAAACCCCAATCTGAGCAGGAATGACACTCATGGGAGTGAGGAAAACTCCATCTGCTGATGTGACTTCCAATGCTTGGCTGTAAAAACTACTTGAAAAATGTTACCTTTGCTCGACAGCAACGTAGCAACTGTTTGGTCCTCCTGTCACATGCCAGCATGTCTTGAGCATAGCATGAGGCAAATTGTGTGCTATAACTGCCTGTAGTGTGTGTTTAGCTTTAGTTGTTTAAGTGAGAGCTTGGTTCACATTGCCAGTAATAAGTCAGACTGGACAGACAGGGCTGCCCTTTGTCATGGATCCTGTTCATAATATTTATAGACAGAATTCAAGGTGCAGCAAGTGGATAAGGGTGGAAGGTGGAGGCTAGAGAGTTCGTTGTTCTCAGGATCTTGTCTTCTGCTTTTCACTGATGATGTGGTTCTGTTGGCTTCATTGTGTAATGATACCACACACTTGCACCTCCAAGTCTGCAGCCATGGTTCTCAGTTGGAAAACGATGTTGTGCCCAATGTGGGAAGAGATCATGGGCTTCTTCCTTGTCTTTCTTCTTTTGCAACAGTAGAAATTCTTCTACTTTTTCTAGAGCCACAAGTGGGTTAAAGTTTATGCTGTTTATAAAAACAACTTCTGAACCATATGCATGAACCTTCAAAAATGAACAAAGTACAGAGACTTAATTTCTCACATACTTTATTTTTCACAATACTGGATGTTGGTAACGTATTTCAAATAAGAACACATTTTTTGTTTTCACATTTTCCCCAAAGTAGGCACAGATAACATTCAGATGTTTCACGAGAATATTTATATTGATTTTTGATTTTCTGAAGCATGTCCATCAGTGCCAATAAAAATAGTGTGCAAAAAAACCTAAAGAACATTAGATTATATCTCGGCAACACTTTGTGCAGACACTTTGTGAATATGCAAGGGAAAAAACATGGCAACTGGCCTCTGGGTATAATAAGCAAGATAAAACCTAGTTTTGTCATATTATTCATGGTACATTTCTCTTAAACTAACTAACTTAATAAAAAAAAGAATGAATGAATGAATGAATTCTTGTGTCTGGTTATACCACAGAAATGGTTGCAGTTGTTCATCTGTGATTTTAAACTGAAGGGTGCGACCACAATGTTGGATCTAGAGCTCAGTGTGGTTTATTTCACTTTTGTGACTCTTTCCTGTTGCTGATAGCAACAGGCACACAATTATTAGTACTGTAAATATATGGATTTACCAATGGTTCAGTAGATACCCTCGTTTGGTGATCGAATGTGACAAAAATCTATTTAAATAAAAATCCTCAAGAATGCCACTTTAATTCAAGTCAATAAGAGAAAAATGTAGTCTATTAATATGTGCAGATGTGTTCAAGAGTCCAATAATTTATGCATGTTTTGCAGACTTGAGCAAGAATCGCATTTGCAATTCTAAATAATATCCACATACTGAAAAAGGTGAGGTCTTACATTTTAACTAAAGAAATTCATTATGAATCAGCCGAATTCAATCCAAGAGTCATACTAGCAACATGTTTTAATATTAGACAATAATTTCATTATAATAAGAGTGCAATTCAATTCCACTCAGGAAGCACCTTCTGAGTCCAGAATAATAATATTAGGCATAATAATATTAGAAAGAAGGCTGAAGCCTTAATACTGATTCCTTGCTGTGTGCAGTCAAAATTTTCATTAAATATATATTCAGAAACTCAGGGTTTTTTTTGCACAAATTTCTACAGCTAAATTAGTGTCTGTCAGGTTCTTAGGCACTAAATGGTACACTCTAGTGTCTTTTAATACAGTTGGACTGACCAAGGTTTACCATAAAGGTATTTTTAAGAGCATTTTAAAAAAGAGACATTGTAAAATGACTTCGTAATTCTAGTATACACATTGCAGAAAAATAAATGTTACTTTATGTCTTTGTTTTCTTTTACAGGTTCCATCTGATGTCTTTCTAGATTTTACACTTTTAGGGTTTGTAAATTCACACTTTTCTCTATCCTTTTTTAAATCTATGAACCTGCCATTGTGAGACATTACAGTAGAATTCCTGTGTCAAATCATGTTGCTTTGATGACTGAAAAATGCTTTGTTGATAACAGAAAAAAAAATGCTATGTGGGGCAGAACAAAGCAAGAAAAAAAACCCACTCCATTGCCCACATTCCGCCACATTCTGTGGGTTTGAGTGCCACTCAAATGATGTCCTATTTGGGGCATTGCATTGGTCACCAGCATCTATGGCGGGGAACTTACCTCAACTGTAAAATTGGGTGGGCATGTTGACCTCAGAATTTCTACATTGGCCCCGGTTCCTTAGTATTCAGCCACTCAGCTAGATCAGAAGCAACACCGTCTCCTTCACTCATCTCACAGTAGAGAGCATCTATGGCCATTTCACTCAAGCGCTCATGGTCCACAGAGCAGTGATAAGACAACTTGTTGACGTGTGGCACCTAACTCTATGTGTCATGGTCTAGAGTGTTTTTCATTCTGTGCTTGTCACTGTAGTGGGTAGCCAGTTGCCACACTCGATTGGTTCTCTGACCAGACAAGATACTCTTGCAGCGTTGTTGAAAGAAAATAGAAAGAGGAAAAAATCATTGAGATTCACTCACAGCAATTTATGTAAGAAAGAGACTTCAGAAAACAGGTTGTTCTAGTTTTCTCTCAACTCATCATCTAAACAGTGACGTTAAATGGACTGGTACTTACATAACGCTTTTCCACTCTACCTGAGTACTCAAAGTTATTTACACAACTTGCCTCATTCACACATGAATTTTATTTTCTATGCTCTTTCTATCTAACCTTGTGATGGATGCATCAGAGAGCAACTTAGATTTAGTATCTGGCTCAAGGGCATTTAGCACGCAGACTAGAGCAGATGGGGATTGAACCACCAACCTTCTGATTAGCAGATGCCCTGCTCTACCACCTGAGTTACAGCCACCTAATGGTGGGGGGACTGTAGATGCCTTTTGGGTTTTGGGTACCTGAACTAACGATAAAGTCGTGCTCATGCTGGCCAATCTTTTTCTCTGGTATTGCACTGCACTGGGAATACTTTAAAACCACCACTAATGAAACCACAGATGCACGACAATAGGCATTTAGGGCTTCATCCCTCATCCACAGGGGGCATCGAATCACTCAGGCGCTTATCTAAATGTTGACATTTGAACCTGAGAGTAATATCTAGAGGAATTATGGGTTTAAGCTGTCCTTAATGGTTGAGCCGATTGGATTGAAATCAGCAGTCATCCTGTAGCATCAAACTTCCAGCCCCTAGAAACACAGTGGAGTGGAGAGGCTTGATTAATAATATATCCAAAAGGGTAGGTGATATGACAGCAGGAAATTAAACACACTTATACTGGGAATGGAGGACAGGATGATCAGGACTTAATTAAAGACTTGGAGGGGTAGAGGGCATGATTTAAGGCCAGAGATATACTACTTTCTTCCCAACATCAACGGTGAGCTAAGGATTACGGGGGCACAGCAAATGGGTGTGTTTCCAGAGACCTTGTGCCCTCATATGACTCTTGTAATGAGTTGCTATTTCTGCTGTGGGGTGATTACCACCCTCCACATGTTAACATGATATAAGTGTCTGGAGAAGAGTCAGCTTTCTAGTATTACACGTGTTGGCAATTATTTCACCTCACTCCCACCTCTGTTGGTAAAGAACAGGGGCATTTGGGTTGTTGTTAAAGGCAATGGGTCTCATGTTTAATTATGTGCAAGTACCAGCATCTTTCTTAGTACAACATTCTTCTTATTGTACAGTAGCTATTTAATAGAGATGTGCTACACATGACAGCTGCTTTGGTGAACCGGACTCTTGCTCAGAGAATATACAGGTGCAATCTATTAAAAAAGAGGAATGAAGGAAAAGGGATAAAAAAACCACACACTACTACTCTCCTTCAGTTTTTAACAGCTGCATCATACATCTCTCTAGGGGGGCCCATGAAAAGGTGGTTCGAGCTACGATTCATCTTTGGTGGCATGTTTATTTTTATTTACACTTTCTGTCCCGCTATTCGACCATAATTTTATTTGCAGCCTCACATATTGTCAAGGTCTGCTACACCTGAATATTCACGCATGCATCATTAGAATTTTAAACATTTGACCTCATAATGGCATCGTTATTAGGATATATATTGTGTAAAATCCAATATGAAAGCACTGAATTTAACGCTGGTGGATTGATAATGAGTTTGTGAATACAGCATTTCATTTTAGTCATTATTTCAGACTGCCATCCATGTGTCAGGTTATACAATTTTAATTATGTGGTATTCCAGCAAGTGTAGCTACAGTCTTTGAAAATAGAATTTGATATTTGATAGAGAAGTTTGTTTCTTTTACGTTAGATTCCCCTCAGTGCAGAAAGAATATTTCAGGAGACTCAGATGTAAGTTTTAGAATCGTTTACTGTGTTTATCTGGTCCAAGGGCAAGCACATGTCTTTGCCCTCCTGAGACCCAGCAGTTGATTTTTATTCCTCTGTTGTAGGACTGTACATCAAACACCGCTTATGCAATTTATCTGATTCCTTCTGTACTGTCAAGAGGATGTCCTGGGCTTTCCAGTGATGCCACATTTGTGGGGGTGTGGTTAACAGGACACATTAACTTTCATTTCAAATAGTCAAACATTGCAGCTTCTACATTTTATAGCTACATGGGAGGTTAAGTGATACATTTTTAACAGATGTTATTTTTCTAATGCTAAAAATCAAACAGTTTCTTCAATGGGATTCTTAAATGTGGTTTAGTAAGAATTCACAAGTATACAATGATTTTAACCCTTTCATAATAAAACTTTTAATTAGTGTCCTTACTATTCATAGTGACAACAGGACTTACTACCTCCCATTTTGAACCTATGACCGTAGTTCAGGAAACAGAAGGAGGCAGCACTAATTTTATTCAGAACTGTGGAGGAGGAGTCAGACTTGGAGCGTTCAGGGGATGAGGTGGAGGAAGAGGTTCAAACATTGGAGCAGGAAGGTGACATCTTGGAGGAGTAGATACCAGCTTTCGAGGAGGCCGAGTAGGAACAAAGTGATGGCATCCACCCTCCATTATGAATAACAAATATTGTGTAAGCTCTGAAGTTTCCCTGGCATTGCAGGACACCACCCTGTGAAGCGAATCATCTGTTCACCTACACAGGCTTTCTGTGATCTCAACAGATTGAGACAGTCTTGTTGCACTCTCTTTAAGGGAGGTTTAATTAATAATATATTTACTAAAAGTAGATTAAACCCCACTGCTCTTTCAATTCAATTTCAACTCTACTGAAACTGGGTTGAAATAGTTTTTAACCTGCAACATGAAAACAGGTCAACACTGGCCACGACCACCGAGACTGGAGTTGCTGTGATTACATCAAAGTGTAAACAGGCAACCAGCTTTTGAAGAAATTGTCAGAGAACACAAATCAAAGGGAGATACTCATCTCTGAAGGTAGCCTTAAAACTGAAAACATTCTGGAGCATGAAAGCTTATCTATGCTCATTGCATGAATCGATCGCCCTTGGATTCAAATATACTGGAAACTTATATCCAATGGATTAAATCAAGACAAATCTTCAAGATCAGGCAGTCCATCAAATTAACAAATACCTTGATGTCTTTCACCAGAAGGTCAGACCTCTCTTGAGTAGAGTGGAACAAGGCTGCCTCAATCTGCTCCTCAAGACCATGGAAGACCTGTGTAGATGAGCAGATGATTCGCTTCACAGGCCGGTGTCCTGCATGACAGTTTGTGCCAGGAAAACCAAATCTTATAACTTTCAAGCCCTAGCTTACACATTATTACGTATCCATAATGGAGTTGGGATATCGCCTCTATCTTGGCTACCCGAAAGCTTGTACGTCCTACTCTGAGCTTTGACCTTCCTGATCTACTGTCTGGCCCTCCTCCAGCTCATCTCCTGACAGTGCTAAGTATAACTCCCCTGCCACAACTCTAAGTAACAATGTTTTGGGCTCCTCTGCCATACCATGCATGATCACTGTTAGTGTCATGTGTTACATGGTCTAACAATCTGCCCTAGGTGGCCTTTAGGTGTGCAGAATGCAGTTAAATCAAAAAGCTCAACTGTTATTTGTTAAAACAGTGTTTTAGTGTTCAGATGTCTTTCCTTCATCTAACTATTTTATTGTTAATGTGATAAAAATACATTTTTAAAATAAGGAAAATCAAAACAATAGTGTTACATTACATCCTATCATTCAGTGATCCAGAAAGAACAAATCTACTACAAGGAATATAAGATAAAAAAAATAAATACATGAATTAAAAAAAAAAAACAGATCAATTGCTGTAACATGTTTCCTTCAACCACAATACTTAAATTATCTAAAAAAGGTCAAAATCTGAAAGCCCTTTTTCCTCTGGGTCTCGCGAGGTCTTTTTATTAATCCAATTCTGAGACTGTCCTCTCCTACTGATAGCTTTTCATATTCCAGCCCATCTTCTGCTCATCCCTCATTTAGATAAGGTATGTTGGAAGATTTTGCCTATACAAATAAAAATAACATGGACAGATACCAAAGATACACAAGAGATTTTATCTAAACATCTCTATCATTTAGTGAAGATTTGTTTTTGTTTTGAAGGGGTTTTTTGTTCATAGGTGAATGCATGTTAATGTGGCACTCATTTAGCATGATTTAATTAGCTGTCAAAAACATTTGAAGATTTTCTTATCAAAGCAGACACGGTGTCACGTTGAAGCAGAATTATTAAGCAGCTAAAACATAAAACAAACAAAATGAGAACTGATATTTGTCTTCTCCATTAAACTCTGCACCAGTTTGAAATATCTTCTGTCTAAGTAGTCTCCTCTCTCCCTTTACCTTTCTTTCCCACCTTCACTTTCCCCTTCCATAGATAGTGGATATAAGGTTGATAAATGGAGCTAATTGTTTTATGGCATGGCTGGCCTGATGCTGGCAGTGCAATCAGGCTGAATGAGGAGGCCTTGGGGAGGCCATTACCCTTCCCATTGTTATAAAGGACAGGAGGACAAGGCTAGGCCAGTGCACTCTGGAGGGACTGGGTCACTGAGACACCCTCTGGCACTGTGCACTGTGGTAGCCCCTGAAACAGACTTATACATATCGTTGGTGTATGCCAACCTCTAGAATTAAATAAAGTTTGTACAGTTTACAATGTCTTACAATGACCTTTAACAGCATGATTTTACAACAGAATGATTTAACCAACTTTACTTTCACACACTTAGAAGTAGAATTTATGTTTGGCATAAATTAAAAAAAAAAAAAAGTGGAATTCATCGTTATTATACTGACCATGGATCAAGCAACTATGTAAAATGTAAAAGGGGTTGCTTGTAGCAATGTACCCACTTATAATTACCACCTGTTGTGGTCCCCTCTCATCACCCTCATCAATCTTGTTTCCACCCACAGCAGACAGCTGTTTTCAGCAAAAATAGCTCAAACCCCTATTATTCAGCCTCATTGTGAGTAGCTGGTGAACACAGACATACAAGGGCCAAAAGCTGAGTAGTTAATGAATATAGACAAGACAAGATCCAAAAGCAGACTGAATATTTGACTTATATCTATCAAGTAACCACAAACGCAACTACAAATCTGTGTTAATGACACTAAATCTAATGAATGTGTAAATAAACATCTCTCTTTTTATTTTCTTACCAGTATTGGTTTCATATTTATACAGTAATACCTGTATCCCACCTGCATTACACATCATGATTTACACCAACTGGCTGCTTTATCAGGTGAACCCTGTCAGCTGCTTGTTAGTGCAAATCTAATCAGCCAGTCACCTGCAACTCAATGCATTAAGACATGCAGACTTGGTCAAGACAGCTGGCTAAAGTCCAAACATCAGAATGGGGAAGAAAAGTGATTTAAGTGAATTTGAATGTGGCGTGGTTATTGGAGCCAGATGGGGCTGGTGATTTATTGGGATTTTCCTGCAAAACCATCTCTAGGGTTTGCAGAGAATGGTAAGAAACAGATAAAATATCCAGCAGTTCTCTGAGTGAAAATGCCTCGTTGATGTTGGTATCAGAGGAGAAGGACTTCAGGCTGAAAAGGAAAGCAAGGAAAACTCAAATATTCACTTGTTAAAAACAAGATATGCAGAAGGGTAGCAGAAGATCACACCCTGTCACCTGAGAACAGGAAACTGAGGCTAGAATTTGCACAAGCTCACCAAAATTGGTTAATAAAGGATTGGAAAAGTTGCCTGGTCTGACTTGTCTCTGAAGAATGTTTCCAGCACCTTGCTGAATATATGCCATGAAGAATTCAGACAGGTGTAAAACCAAAAGGCGGTCCAACCTGGTAATAGCAAGATGCAGGTAATAAAGTGCCTGGTGAGTGTGTATAATGCATCTGGAAAGTTCACAGGGCTTCACATCGAATGCCTTATACCAAAATGGCTTAATTTCATTTTTTACCCCAAAACTCCTCACACAATATCCCATAATGACAAAGTGAAAAAAAAGTTTGCTCGAAATTCTTGCACATGTATTAAAAATATACCAGTGATAACAGGTTAATCAGGTTAACTCCAATCAAGTTGTAGAAACGTCTGAGGGATTTTAAGTGGAAACAGGATGCACCTGAGCTCAATTTTGAGCATCGCGGCAAAGGCTTGGAATACCTACATACATGTTATATTCTTGCTTTTTTTTATTTTTAACAAATTTGGCAAGAATTTCAAGTCATTTTTTTCACTTAGTCATTATGAGACACTATGTGTTGAATTTTGAGGCGAACAATAGATTTCACTATTTTGGAAAAAAAAGGCTGTAACATGACAAAATGTGGAAACTGAAACACTGTGAATACTTTCCTGACGAAGAGTGTGGTTGACACATGATTGCATTTCATCACTTTGAATCCATTTGTCATCTGGAGATGCTGGAGACTGCAGCAATTTAAGGTGGATATAGTTTGTTAAAGTAACATCTACATGAATGTCAGGTTTTCCTAGAAGAGCTTTGCTTCAGTGGTTCTAATGCAGTGATTTATCACTGTTTGTGTGTATACATTAATTATATTTGCAATGGTTCCACTTTGAATCATGAATGTAATGATTACAGCGGTTATCTATTTTCTTTTAAACAAAGTCTTTAAGAAAGTCAAAATGACTAATATCTTCTACTATTTTAATAATACGAGCAAGGACAAATAAATATGCCGTCAAAAACATTATACTCTGAATGTGAGGAGGGCTCTTTGGAAATACATTTTAAGCGCATTTCTTAAAAAGGGCAAAAGTTGTTAAGACCGCATGCATCTGTCGCAGCGGGAGGTGGATTACATTAAGAGACGTCTGAGTTCCCATTTATCATTTTTAAGCACATCTTGAATTGGAGCCAAAGAAATTCTGAAGGTAAACATCAGGTTTACAAAAAGTTTATACTGAGACAGAAAAGTTGGCACAGTGATAAAGATAAGATGTGGGAAAGTAAGAATGAAATAGTTCTTTGAATAAATGAGGCCATGGTGAGATTTCTGGCAGTGTAGAATGCACAGAGCAGCATTCACCAGTTACACACCTCCTCATCACAGTCGCCCCTTTCGCACTGACTCATATATCATTCATGTGATATTTGATGGAACATGTCAAGCGATGTGGTGTACAAAGATGGGTTTCTTGTGCTTATTTGATTACGTGACCTGAAATATTCTTGTTGGGGGCCAACATCTGCTGATGTAATCTATTTAAAATGCAAAATGGACTCTAATATCTATGTAAAATAAACAAAATATCTTAAATCATGGCAGTTTAAGCTTTTTTTTTTTGGCAGATTACACCCATTACACTGATGTTGCCAGCTTTATGTGATTATAAACAAAAGCAGAAATCCACTGGCGATAATATCATCATGATGTATGTAATACTTTTGTTTTTCTAATAGACCCTGAAGAAAATCTTGTTTCTAGTTGTAGCACAAGTGTACGCATATTTGTCAGGATCACCTATCTTAAAAACAATATTATAGGCTCTCAAGTGTGTGTGTGTGTGAGGGAAGCTAAAGGTTATGAACATCAGTTAAAATGTTATGCTTGTTTAGTCTCAGTTATTCTATGTTTATTCTGCCCTGTTTACATTTCCATTTCTAATGTCATGCTTTATTTGCTTTCATGATAGCTCAGTGAAGCTGACGTTGAGTGCTGCGTCTTACAGGACTGAGGATGATCCTCGTGTCAGCACTGATAGCAGAGTGCTAAGTGATACTCTGCTAACTGTACAAATTAAGTTGAGAAGATGTCTTATTGGTGTCTGTCAAGAGTGAGTCACCACTTTGTTAGTTCAGTGCTCAAGGTGATTTTAATAGTGCTGAAAAACAAATGCAAGGGCATTTTACTACTCACTGAGAAAACAGCTTTTAAGAAATCGCTGGCTTCCTTGGCGCTGGATTTTTTTCTTGCTTTAAGAAAGCTAGTAAGTGTAAATTTCCTGCTCAAGTCATTTTGCTTGCAAAAAATATTTTTATAGGAGTTGTATATTGATTCCCCCCACCCGCATCCCCCCCACTCTCATTTTGGAAATGCTAATAACAGTTGTGCAACAGAAATATTTTTGCTCTGCTCCTGTCAGTAGACTTCAAAACAACTGTGTGCGATCCAACAGCTCAGTCTGAATAGTAATTCCACTGCCAAAATACAGCATCTGTTGACAGCAAGTGAAAATGCTTCTCTTTCAGTTTATAGCCAGTCTGATCTGAGGTCAGGTGTTGCATCACCTAGACTGTAAAGAAAATGACCCAGACTGTAGACGAGACCGGGAACAAAGAGGTTTTTGGAGTGATTTAACACTCGTCCCTAACCCAAACACAATCATACTCCCCACTTTATAGTGGAGCTTCGGTCTGAAGGAGTAAAAGTGGTGGCCCTGGAATTTAATTTAAATGTCTGCTGAAACCAGTGTCTGCTCAAGTGGAAGAGCTGGTCGTTTGATGAAGAGTATAATGTGAAAATGATATTCAAAGGTATGAGAATTAGAAAAATGAACGACTTTAACCTATCATCAGTACCCAAGTCTGTGCGAGTGCATCAGCAGAATGTGAGATACTGACACACTTTGGCTCAGGGCCTGTATTGGAACGTTTTTCACCTGCTTCTTTCTGTTCTTTGTTTTGTATCTTAGGGTTTCTACTGACATTTGCATCACTGATCACTGTAGTCAGTCAGAAACATTTCATCCTTAAAACATAACTTTATAGTTCCATAAAGCTATCAGAATCACACAGTGTTTTGGTCCCATGGTTACAAGAATACAAATTAGCTGTCTTTTCTTAGCGTTTAACAGCGAATCTACACTGTTTCTGACATGCCTGTTCTTTTTAAACCCTGTCAGAGAGAAAACAATTTTCTCCTTTCATGTTTTGTTCACATCCTCATGGACACAGAGCTGCCGCACATCGTGTCTGAATTGAACAGTGGTAATCATTTCCCTAATGGGAGTGTTGGGGATAAAACATTAGCTACTATGTAAGACATTAATATAATCACTCTATGTATGTCTGTAAAACATTAATGCAACATAATACCATCCCTAAAATCATTAATCACATACTCTGCAATTATCTTTGTTGGAGATATATGACAAGAGAATTGAAGAACAACTTTTAAGGAGGTGGAGCACATCTCATGACTTTGAATTTTGTTATGAGAAAACAAGAAGCTCCTGTCCATGTCCTCTTAATAAGGAGCAATTTATGCTCATATTTGAAATGACTAATTTTTTAACTTTTATTCGTTTATACTTTAGAATCCATCCACTCATCCATCCAGCCAGTGTAAGATTGCAGGTATTCCATTGTAACTGTCCCAATCCTTCGAGCTATGGTCATTGTTATTATTGCTTACGGTGACCTCAGTTCTACTCCATTAGATGCAACACACAAAGTGATGCTGATGCCAAGACAGTGGAGACCACTTTTCTTCACTCAAACAGTGAAGGAGCGGAGTTCCTTCCAGCTGATGCTACATATTCAAATCAAGGCCCCAGTTTCTCTCACTGCCCTTTTGTCCAGTCATTGGTGCTGATTGCAACCATAGTTCATCGGTTTCACAATGGCAGTAGATATAAAGGTTTTTCGGAGGGCAATCAGCGCCAAATGGAGCTCCTTCACGCTTTGGTACACCCTTGTCTATTAGTTAACCATAATTATCCCGTACTTCTCGTAAGTTCCCATCACCATTTGGCTTTGAAAATTCCCAGTGAAAAAATGAAAAAACAAACAAACAAATAACTCCCTCAACAGACTTCCCAAATATGTTAAATTTCAGCGAAAGAATAATGAAGACTGCTCAGGAGTTTTGTTCATGTAGCATACTGAGATAATAGACTCCACTTACACTGTGGCTATTACTCATTGAAGAGACGTGATACTCCCTGTTAGACCTTTGGGGTTTTTGTGTAAAGAATAAACTGTAATTTTTCTCCACGCGCTCTGTTGTACTGTGTTTGCGGTTGAGGAGTTACACCAACAAGAGAACCGCACAGGATGCAGCCAAGCAATATTTAATAATATTTCTGTGTTTAATCATTACACTTTATGTTTCAGCATTTCCTGTAGACTTGGTTGTGTTTTCAGCATAAAAAGCAACACCAAGCCTTCATTATTTGAAAAGTCACTACCCTAAGAAGTGGCACTTAACACTTACACAGAAGCAACTTGTCATTCAAAAAAAAGCCACACCATACTCAATTAGTGTTTTTCAACTAAATGAGACCACAGTTTGTAAACATGACACTGCATTTGAAAGAACCAGAAAACTTAGAAAAGTATTTGCTAATATATTAAAATGATAATTCAAAAAGGGTCACTTAACAGAATTTCTCATGGGAGCTCTGGCTGGCCATCAGAAAGAATATGTCTCTTGTAGTCTATCGTAACACCCAACACTCAGATTTATTCATAGGTTTTGACCTGATATGCTAAGGATAACAAAACACTTGGACATCCAAGTACTGCTAAAAGCAGCACAGTCAGAATCAGGAGAAGAGTAATAACATGATCCGTTTATGTTTAACATAAAGGAATTCATTACAACAGCATTTTCTTTGTCAGCCAAGTTACCAGCAGCTGTCAAGCAATAGGTACAACAACAATGAATTTCCCCAGAAAATATCTGTATTATGTTAGTGGGCAGAGGTAATTATCAACGGTTCCTCTCCCCGTAGAGTTACAAGGTGGCTGATCTGACAGATGGAATGCTTTGCTCTGCATATCTGTGTTGAAAGCATTGATCTCAGGAATTAATTCTGGCCCCAGGGGAGTTAGTGGCAGTCAAGTAGTGTTTCTTTAATTATATATTTACATCAGGCGACTATCTCGAAAGGTGCTGACACATTTACTTTGTTTCACCAGTTACTCAGAGGGGAAAAGAATATCTTTTTAATAAATTAATCTGTAAAAAGAAAAATTACTGTTGTGGCTTTCTCAAATGATTGCATTTCATTAATTCATTTTTAAAATATTTATGGAGTCTTATTGTACCAAGCCACACACAATTTATGGTGCCAGGTGAAAACTCAGCACTGTGCTAGCACCAGTTAGGCAATGTCAAATTACTATTCTGCTCTATTCTTGTAATAAGAAAGGATATGGTACTCTTTCCCATCCCACACTGTTCAGAAGAGGAACTGGCAGCAGGGTTCAACACCTTTCCTCCACTAAGACACTGAAGAGAGTTGCTTTCCGTCCACAGGTGTAATAATGTAGAAAGTGTAAAATTAAAATAGAAATATCACACAGATGCAAATGTAAAGCATCATTTTTAAATTACATTTCTTTCTGTACTCTGTAACCATAGCGTAGGATAAGCTAAATCAATATTATATGGTACTTCAGTGGCATGACTGCATTCTGAACATGCAGCTTCGACAACGTATTAGAGTTACAGATGAAACTTAACTGATGTTAGAAAATACAAGGATAAAGTTAGACTATCAAATAAAGAACATACATACAGGCAATGCCATGAAAGATGACAGATGGAAGGCAGATGCATGTGGACTGATAATAGTCATCAGGACCAAGTGTAAAATTGTCAACTTTGTGCTTACTTCAGTTTCTTGTGATGTGACTATATACATTCAAAGCAAAATCAACCCTGAAAGGGTGCTAAAGGTACAAAACAACACTATTGGCACACTCCTCGCCTAGCATTATTGAATGCCACTAATAACATACAATAACAAATAGCTACACAACAGCCCAGTCCAACTTGGGGTGTAACAACAGAATGAGCTCTGAATCAGGTCTCAGAAATAGTTTTGTTCCATCCTGATCTTTGATCTCTGCTTTGAGCACCTTGTTTTACTCTCTGGGGTAAACTTCGCATGCTGGATTTCCATGGTGCATCACCTCAAGGTACATGTGAAGAATTAAAGATTCATGAAACAAATGATTCTAAACAAATGTGGAGTCAGTATTGTGTTTTTTTTACTTACACCCACAAAGTTTGTAACTCTGTCAGAAGGGATTTGTTTCACAGGACTTTAAATGGCTAAGGACAGGTGGTGAAGAAACACAAGATGTCCAGAAATTCTACGACCTCTATGTGGACTTTGACCACAGTCTTCTCAGAGTTGGTGATCAAATGTGACATGGAGAACTTCCTGTAGAAGAAAAGAACCTTGTAATGTTGCGGCACATGGCACAAGAAACATAGCACCCATAGTAAGATGTAGGCTGTGATAGTGTCTATCAATGAAAGGCTCCCAGTTTGATACAGGTCAACTCTTCAGTATATGCCTCTTCTTGCGTAATTTTAATTATGATGTGCTCTGAAAGAAGCCGTTTAGATGTGCATGCTTTATAGACAGGTCCCAAGTCTCATAATCCATGGTCTCTCTTATCTGAATGTGTGCAAAATCTGTGCAAAATATAATTGAGATGAGAAATGATGCATCTCAAAGCTGACCAGAAAGAGAACTTGGAGAACCCAAGCAGTTTGACAGAAGTATGATTTAAGGCTGGATCTTGTCATCTATGTTTGAAATCAGTGTTTCAAAAGAGTCAGATTCTGAAGATTCTCAAGTGGGCTGACTCAGGAAATAAGGCTGATGGAACACATCTTCAGTGAGGAAGATGAAGTGGGGCCTTAAAAATAAGACATATCAAAGAAGTCAAAGCAAGCCAAAGAACTATTACTCTATACACAGTCCTCTCGTTAAATTGTAATAGACCATTTATAACAAGATCATGTTGTGTTGGAAAGCTGTCAAAATCTGTCATGTATGGATAGGCAGAATGACTGGGCCACTCTGCATTCCCACATTGCAGAAAGCGAAGATCTTCCAAAGTATTGTTGGTCCTGTGAGGTGTTGGATGTGCAATGAAGCTGCATGAAATCATTAGAAGCGCTTCATAATAATTCTCTTTGATTCCTCAGTACTGGTGCTCTATCTTTTGAGCTGATGAGTAATTCAGATCTGTTATGAAAAATGGGCTGCGACTTTTTCATTTACTCACAGGATACTGGTGAGAGCCATGGATATCAATATTAGCAACATTCGGGGGAAAACAGTATCTCACTGGACTGAAACATGGTGTGCACTGTAATAAACAAAGGTAGCTCAAAAGGTGATTTCTGTATTTCAGAGTTGAGTGATATTGAAATGATATCAAATTTACAGTTGTACTTTTTTCTACAGTAGTACCAACCACAGCTTCTAAAGCCTCTGCCTTTGTAGTTCCTTTTTATGGACAGCATCTCTACAGAAGTTTCCAGCTAATGGTAAGCATGCTTTTGCCACTTTGGCATTAGCCCCTGGCTTTTGCAGCTGCAGCACTTATAGTCAATCCACTTGAACATATGCAGATAATTTTGACTCCATGACGCAGAAAAGTGTTATATAAGCTAATGATCTGTAGTGTAGATACTGATGTGTGGTGACAGTTGCCCTAGTAACATGCATTACTTTGTCTGCAAATTGACATCTTTTCACTGTACTGTCTTTCCCTTATCACACTGTTCAGAACAGGAATTGACATAAAGGTTCAACATCTTTCTGGCCATTAAGACACTGGAATAATTATTATTTGTCCACAATTTAATAATGTGGAAAGTGTGAAACTGAATTAAAAAATAATGTAAAGAATAATCTTTAAATGACATTTCCCGTGTAATCTGTAGCCACAGCATAGGATAATCTAAATTGATTTAGCTTGAACTACTGGAACTTATCATAAATTTGTCATACTCATCATCAGTTTTCAGCAAGAGCCTGAAAGATTTAAGGCATCTTGGTCATTGGAAAGCATTTCAAAGATATGGATCATGTTAAGCAAATATTAAAATGCTTGACTTGTCCAGAGCGAATGTAAAGATGGACCCAGAACAGTTTGTAAACAGCAAAGAGCAGGGTTAACTGTGGCTACAGAGCCTTACATGGGCGACTGAGAGCGCTGTCGATGTAAAATCTCATCTGAGTGACTTGCTGGCACTTGCTACAAAAATATCAAAAAATCCTGAAGTTATCACAACTTACAATTATTCTTAACATATTTTCCCACTTGGAAATCCAAAATGGAATCTCTGAATATGAAATATTCCATAACAAATTTCTTCTGGTCTTTAACATATATTATAATTCAATGAGCGGTATGAAAGCAAGTGATATGTGGCACAAGTTTTACCTGTTGAATAATTGATAATACTGTTTGCTTCTATTAATTGGCAGGAGGGAAAGTAATACTGATTCCTGTGAAAGACAATGATCAGTGGCTAAAGATAAGCCCTCTCAGTAATTACTATTGACATTGCCTTAACGGAAATCCATGAAAGAGTTCCTATGGGGTATTGGTCTCCTTCCTTAACACTTGTACAATAGTAGAAAAAACGAAATAATACCAATTCAAGCAAGAGTCATCTTTAAGAAATTTATTGAAAATATGTCATTATACTTTAACCTACTCTAATCTAACCTAAGTTTCAGTAGAAACTAGTTCTAAAACTTCCAGTACAAGTCCACAAAGCTCAGGTATAAAAAATGAAATGATACACAGTTGTGTATATGTGAGCATAAATGCCAATTTTACAGTGGCAAATATAATCTATGGTCAGCACCTGGCATATTTAAAGGTACAGATACAGGTAAGTTGTAAATAGCAATGACGTATAAATGTCTACAAAGTGAGCAATCTTTTCTCAGTTTTTGTTCTCAAAGCAGCAGATCATTTGCTCAGTTCACCTGTCTTCCCTAAACATCTTGATTATCTTATTTGAGGAAGATTTCACCTCCCTTACCACTACTGTTGGTGTGGCATAATCAACCTTACAACACAGGAAAAACAGGTGGACTGAAGTTGTTGCTTACTTCTAGCTAAAACACTCTCAGCGAGAGTGATTCTGGGAAAGGTAAACCAACCCGGAATATTGACAGATGATTAAAAGGTAAGGAAAGGAAGGGACAGTAATACTATAGCGGTCGATGAGTATTGTATGGTTTGGAGATGGATACAAACCTCTGGTGGATGCTTAACATTGACAAAGGGTAATGAGATCAAGGGTTATCACAGACGGCTGACAATAACGACAAGTGGCAAGATTAATAGGTCAAACTCCAGCAGGTAGGAAACAGTCTCCAGAAAGGCTGCTTAATTAACTTATATTATCATCACCATATGTAGATTTGGATAAATAGCAAGAGTTTAACAACACGTATTCTTAACCAAAGAATAGAAAAATGAAGACCAGATTAATTCCTTATCAGCTTATGTGTGTTGTACTCTCTTGTATGGAGTCCATCTGGAGTGTTTGGTCATTGTGTTGTTAAATTTCTGCTTAGATGAGCAGAGCATCCTCTCAGCTGTGCTTTAGGTAAGCTACACAGCCCACCAAATGATAGAAAACTAGGAGCCAGTGAAGTGAAGTGACTCATATCACATTCAGCTGAAGGGCCCTTTCCTGTCAAGCTTGATTTACCATCATCTGTCATCCTGTGGAAATAGGTAATGCTACTTATTCTACCAAATATGCATGTATCAGAGCAGGTGACAGAACATGATTATCAAGGGTTGCTATGAGACATCACAGTAGCATGTGCTTGCCCTAAAGTATTGCTCATATCGGATGCAGTATGACTGGATTGGGCAGCTGGGCAGGCATTGTAGGCAGATGTTATTGACAACTGAGTGAGCTAAGCTAAAGTGATATTGTTCCAGCATTTTTCTTGATTGTGTTTTGTTTATGTTTGCCTTTGGACCTACACCATTAACTCATTGTCCCTGTTATTATCTGCAATAACACTACCTTGTGTGAGGCATATGCTTCCATCAAACTCTCATTAACCTTGTGTCTGTGTATGTCCTGCGTGGTGAGATTACTCACTGAGATTCCCCTCACAACGGAGTGGCCATTTACAGCTCAATGATGATTAACAGTCCAAACAAACAGTTGCCCTACAGGTTCTGCTCAGACAACTGCAGACATGCAACATGATCCTCAGGTGGTGGAGAAAACAAAACAATATTTCTACATTTAGGTGATCAAAGTGGAAAGATGGCATTCACTTGAACTTACCAAGTATGTAAAAAACAAACCTAGAGGATGTGAAGAAGAAGAAAAGAATCAACTTTGTAGAAATAGCCACATTTCCCTGAGAAGACTGACACAGCTCCTGCACCTTAAAGACTGAAATAAATGGCTTGTTTCATTACTATAACCAAAGTCTACCGTCAGCACCTCCTACCAAGAATTAACCTGCATTTTTGCAATTTTGCATCATTCTCCCTACAACCCATAATATAGGCTTATTAAAAAATCTTTTGCACAGCTTCATACATAATGAATTAATGAATACGTTTGATGACTTTAACTGTTATAACTCCCAAACAAGTAGGCACAGAAAACTGTTTCAAATCAACAGAAAGCTAACTTTAAAAATTTGATTTAAAAAAAAAGTTACAGTCAACTCACTATGCAAGTTATGTACAGTTCCTGAAATTATTAATGAGTTGGTGTTTAGACCAAGTTATGTCAGGGAATGTCATCTCTCATATCATAATGATGAAAGCCTGCTCTTTTTAATGTACTATATGTGCCTACAAATTATGAAGTAAAAAAACGCACACTTTTATTATAGTCTAGCCTTTCAGTAAGGGACATGAAGGGATTCTAAAGCCAGGCAAGAGGATGAATATAAAAATCAGGTGTGTGGTCCAGGTGCTGAGTATAGATTATACTTGTGTGGCAAAAACACCTTGCATTTCCAGTGTGCTTTGCCCCAAGATGGCACCCTCACACAACTGGAACTTTTGACAATGTCAGTGGCAATTTTATTTATATAGCACATTTCATTATACATAAACTCAGTGTGCTTAACGCAGAAGATTAAAGACATAAAACTTCTGCAGGTTTACAATGCCTTAAGGCAGTGAAAACAGCAAAACAAAACTTAAAAAAAACCACAGAGCTATTGAGTGTAGGCCTGTGTTTTGAGTCTGATTTTGAAACCTGACATGGATGTAATTGATCTCACGTCAGCAGGACCACAGTAACTGAAAGCACCCTCTGTATACATGGATCTAATTACAGGAACATTTAAAAGATCTGCACCTTGTGATCTACGAGGTCTGGCTGGGTTGTAAACAGTCTCATTCAGTACTCTCCATACCTGTAAGGACTCTGGCTGCTGCTTTTTGAATGTGTTGAAGTCCTCCTACTGATGATTTGGACAATCTTGCAAATAGAGTGTTATAATAAACCTGCTTGATATGAAAGCATGAAGCAATTTTTTAGAGTCAGTGACTTTTTTTTTAAGTGAGAGAAAGAAGTTCTGGTGACGTTATATATGGGATTATCAAATATTATGTAATAATTTCATCTCATATAATCTTATATATGAGATTAAATATTTCTAATCTCATAAAAAGTTTTGAGACATTCAGGAATTAATGACATCAGTTCAGCTCTTCAGTTTGTGATGCGAGCTTAGATCATCTGAGGAAAATGACTGTGTATCATCTGCATAAGAACAGTAGGATATATTATGATTCTTTGTTACTGTATCATGCAGGTTTAAGGTTAAAGAGTTTTGATTATTTACTACGAATTTTATCCCTCAGACACCTCTCCATGATCTATGACGTAGTCTTACCCCAGGAGACGAATTCATGGCATGCCAGTGAATATTATCAAAGGAATGAAAAATGACCACATGCCTAGTCTGGCTCCTCTCCCGACACGCTGCCTTCAAGCTTAGAAACTGTGGACTGCTTGGTCATAGCTGGAGACCCAGCTTTCAAATTTGTAATGATCTTTCACATGGAGTTTGGGTTCATTTAGAAGAGAAGTTTTCCTCTCTGTCTAAATCTGTACCGGAGAAACAGAACAGGACTTATAGGGGAAGATCTTTAATAGCAGCTACACTGGAAGCTACGTAGAAAAGCCTGAGAACAGGCATTGAATGCAGGATTGGTCTGATTTTAATCAGGTCTGCTTTTTAATCTGGGTGGATATGTTCTGTGTAAATTGTGTAAATACTTACGCTATTGTGTACTTCACACACATGGAGAGATGCCAAACTGCCTTTCATTGTTCTTGTAACAGTGACAATAAAAAAGCTATTCTATTCTATTCTAATAACTTTTTGACTATATTTTGCCACCAAAATTCAGACAGTGAAAGCAAGATCAGCCACACCTTCTGGTAGGTGAAACTGACACACAGGAAACATAGTGGAAAGGCAAACAATAGCGCATTTTCACCAGTTACTGCAAACTAAATGAATCGGCCATGCTCCAAAGAAAAGCAGTCTACAGCCTAAAGGATGCTCGGAAAACATTGCCAGTTTTTTGTAGCCTTTGAATTTACATTTCACAGAGTTTCCATAAAACGCACCGCTGTTCCACAGTCAATGACATTTCCTCACATTTGGATTATCTCCTCTCTCATGATTCACAGATGGCCTATGAAGAGGTCCATTAACACTAGCCAGAGAGAGCGAAGCTGAGATGAGTTTTAAATGCAATATGATGGAAAGCCATATATTTTCATCAAAGGGCAAGGTATAGAAGGTCAACAACTGCACAGCTACTAGTGAGTCTAACTGCCCTTTTAGGTGAAGTGTCTAAGCAAAACAGAAACCAATGAAATTAAGCCATTTATGCCCCACCATTTCAGATTTAAATTGATGTTGATAAATGGGGTGAGGTCTTTCAAAATGGTGAGCTCTTTGTTTGCATTCATTATAGGTCTAATAAAGTTTGGTGATGTGTCCGCAAATGATTAATATTTGTTTTAATTTCATTCAAGCTCTGAGTTAGCACACAGCATTAAATATTTAATGTTTTCAGTGAATATTTATAATTGAGCTGTGAGAGAGTAATTGGTTGGGAGCACAATGGCCCACATCTTCTTTGTGTGTAAGAAGGGACAAGCACACATTTCACCATCTATTTCAACGAAGACAAAAGCAGCACTGAAAAAAGTTAATGCAAGTCTCAACATAGTGAATGCATATTATGTGTGTGCCTAAACAGGACGTCATGCACAACAAAGAAATGTGTTTGCTGAACTTCAGTGTTATAAAACTAAGGGCCAACCAATATATGAATTATAAACATTACATTATCCCATGTTTATTAACTACAAAACATACAATATATGGATATGTAGAATCTACAGGGTGGGCCATTTATATGGATACACCGTAATAACATGGGAATGGTTGGTGATATTAAAGTCCTGTTTGTGACACATTAGTATATGTGAGGGGGCAAACTCCTCAAGATGGGTGGTGACCATGGTGGCCATTTAGAAGTCGGCCATCTTGGATACAACTTTTGTTTTTTCAGTAGGAAGAGGGCCATTTGACACATCAAACCTATTGGTAATGTCACAAGAAAAACAATGGTGTGCTTGGTTTCAACGTAACTTTATTCTTTCATGAGTTATTTACAAGTTTCTGACCACTTATAAAATGTGTTCAATGTGTTGGATTGTCAATGCAACCCTCTTCTCCCACTCTTCACACACTGATAGCAACACCGCAGGAGAAATGCCAGCACAGGCATCCAGTATCCGTAGTTTCAGGTGCTGCACATCTCGTATCTTCACACCATAGACAATTGCCTTCAGATGACCCCAAAGATAAAAGTCTAAGGGGGTCAGATCGGGAGACCTTG
>VUQG01019920.1:0-10931 GCA_015106755.1 Etia nguti | reverse complement strand
AAGAAAAAAGTTTCCCCCCCCCCCCCCCTCCAAATGTCATTAACCTGGACAATCAGGACTCTGTGTCTTTGTATAGTGAACATGAGGAACGCTCATTTGACCAGTGACCTCGACGACTACCGTCCTGATGGGTTTATGGTGTCAGTCACTAGTTTCAAGTCCTTTTATGATCACTGGAAATCTCATAGGAGAAACGGCCCCTTGGAATCAAAACTGATAAATGAAAGTGGATAAAGCGCGCTGTGCTTCAGGGCTAGCTCACGTTGTCGAGTTGCTATGATACGAGAGTGCGATGCCCCGGGGTTTCTTAGTGAGATCCACCTTCACCCGTGACATTTTTCACCAGTATGGCGAGAGCTCGGTCCTGGGACTCTACTGGGTGAATGAGATCAAATGGCAAATTAACTGATGATAAAAATCATTTGAAAACATTTGGGAGGTGAAAATATGAACATTTTTCTCTTTTCTATGTTCTGTTCTGAGCCTTAACCTGTCGTGAGACTTTAACTTTTCTTTGACGATATGAGGCAATGAACTTTATCAGACTGAATCTTATTTTCTTTCAGTCTAATTACACTTTGTGACTCACTTTGTTGTTCATGTGCACCTGGGTGTGCCAGCTTCTGTCATTTCTTGACCTGTAAGGTCAACCGTGGACACAACATCAGAAAATAGCCCGATGGTAATTAAACCGATGGCTGCAACCTTATCCGTGTTGCGGCCGGCCCGTGCCGCTGCAGCTAATAGGTGAGAGATAAAAGTGCATGAAATTATAGATGCATGCTTGGAAGGCTGGCAATTATGTGAAACTGGAGGAGGCTCGAGGATGGGACTATTAATCAGAAGAGTGCAGTTTAAAATTTTCTCTGAAACACGTTTTGTGGTGAAATCCTATTAACGGGCATTCTTGTCTGAAGGTGACAGAGATGCATTTATTTTTAGAGAAACGCTGCCACGGCTCCACTTTTTCAAATTCAGACAAGGGCACAGTGTGAGAAACTGTCAGTTCACACTTGTTTTTTATTTTTACTTTGCACAACATGAATCAACAGCAAATGAGTCTTTTGGGGGACTTCAAAGCTGGTGTTCATGACAGCATAGGAGCGAATAAAGGGGAACGTGAGCAGGGCTCTTTCTTACCTGCTGGAAAGAAGATCAGCTTTGTAAACACCAACAAAACAACTGGTTCTGTTAGTCGCTAATGCAGATGCCTGGAAGCCGTCTATTTATGTGTGTTTGTTTGTTTTTCCTTCTTTGTGGTAGGAAGTAAAGTGTTATCATCCTGAGCAGCTCCTAAAGCTTCAGTTGTTCTGAAAGCATGAAAGAGCTCGGCACATTAGGAGGTAACTACAGATTTTTCAATTAGTCAGCGGACAGGAAAGTTAATTAGCAAACATTTTGATAATCAATTAATTACAAGCAGTCAAAAGACGGAAAATCTCTGCCTGCAGCTTTTTGAATGAGATAACTGGAGAGTCTTTTGTTCCGTGTTGTTTCTGACACGCTGGCATTTTGCGTGTCGTTCACTTTAAAATCGCTGCTTACATTCTAAAGAGAAATGAACTGACCAATCATAGACATATGCATGGATATGCCTCTTTGGTAGCAGTGACAGAGGGCTGTGTGGTTTTGTGTGGCAGAGCATTTGAGCTAACACAGCATGGAAGATGCTAACAACAGCAGCAGCATTTTTTTCTTTGCCTGTGAGCCTGTGAAATCAGTGTCATCACTGAAAAGACTTTCACTCTCAGGTCTCTGACAGACCTCTCCTTGTATGTGCATGCATATGTGTGTATATGTACACATAAACCTCTCCCTCACCGGATAGAGAATGACAGACTTTCCATTAATTTCCCCTCATGTTAGCTTTATTGGTGATTCCAAACTGACTTTAGGTGGGAGATGTGACTGAAGTGTTAGCTCACAGTCATGTGATGAACTGCCAATCCGACTCTGGAGAATGCAAGAAAATGCACGCATGGATGGGTTTGAAATGTATTCTGCTTCTCCCCTTTGTGAAACTACAATGACAGATGTTCATCAGCACAAATCCACCCAGTCCTCCTTTTGTTTAAAGTGTTCCTCAGATAAAGATTCATGAATCATAAATAGCTGAAGCTGTAGTTTTGGCCATCACTAGCAGAATGGCAGATACCGCGAATGCCGCAGTTAGAGCTCCAGATTGTAATGCTAAAATCTTTTATTCTTATAGCACCAGTCACAACAGCGGTTACCTCAAAGTGCTTTATATACAATATTAGAGAGAAAAACTGCAGTAATAGATGATCCCCAATGGGGAAGCACTTGGTGTCAGTGGCAAGGAAGAACTTCCTTTAAGTTTTATTTAAATGGTTTGCTCATTTAAGCATAGCATAACGTACAAAATAATTATTTATTATTAGTAGTATTAAACTGAAATAGTAGAGTTTTGAATTATCTGAGGTGGGTTCGTCCTTTGTTCATGTGCATGATCTGAAGTTCAGCTCCAAACACGCTGATGCATCAGCAGATTTCTTGTGAAGCGTTTGTGCTGTGCTGTTAGTGAATGGGCCCGATGTGTGCACAGCGTGTGCAAATTATGACTGTTCATGTAAAGTCAAGTCGAGTTTTATTGTCAACCCAACAACATACGCTCAAGTATACAGTGGGACGAAATATGGTCCTGCTGCATCAAAGGTGCAAACTGTAAAAATACAGTGAAAAAATTCAAACATACATACAAGTATAATTACTAAGTAAATCGGTGGATTCCTAAACTGTGTACCACTCTGCTTTCCTTTCCAGATGCCTTCCTAACCTGTGTGAACACGGAGCCCGCTGTTCTCAGATGTGGAGCTCTTTCTCCTGTGACTGCTCAGGGACGGGTTATGCTGGAGCGACATGTCACAACTGTGAGCACTTTGTCTCACTTTCATTTCTTCACCTCCTCTCAAAGCCGCCATTACACCCGCTGCACCGCCCCATTTATTCCCGGTCTGCCGAGTTGTGTCATTCGATTCGGCACACATCTACCAGCCTCGCTCATGCCTTTCTTCACCTTGTGCAAAGCAAAAAAAGCTGTCCTGCTTCAACTTGACAAGACCTTTACAACCGATGCCGCTATTCTCGCTTTCAAAATTCTGAGAATCTTTTTTCGCTACACCCTAAATAGTGTTAGACTGGCTGACTTTAGACTGACTCTGCATGTAGGAGTTTTTCCTTACGGCTGTCATTTTATGACATCGCCTTGATATTTGCTGTGGAGACGGCTGTTGGAAAGTATGTGTGAAATTCCCCTGCCCCAGAATACTGATATCTTGTTTATATGCAGGCAAACACAGTCGTGTTTGGCTGATGGAGGGAACATGGCAGATAAGATCATCTGCTGAATTAAAAATAGGGCCTTTCATCAACTTCCCCATAAACACATGAAATCAACTTTTCTGTCTGGACTCAAAACCTGAAACCTGCCTACTTGAAACTGACAGAGTCTGAAAACATTCAGCAGATTCAATGTGATTCAAAAATGTCTGGCTTCATCATTTTGCCAGAAACACACACTTCTCTTGCTGAGTTCAAACTGCATGACTGTGACAAAAAGGTCTCATTTCGCCCTCTGGGTGGTGTTAGAAAACAGTCCACTGGACAACACCTCACCATCCTGGTAACTGAGACTTGTTAGCTTTGACAGATGCAATGGCTGGAAACATTCATCAGTAAACTCGAGACTTTTTGTCAGCTATTTGTCATCTTTCCTTCCACAATCCACAGAATCACTAATCCTCCTACAGTGTTTGTGTATGTATGCATGAGTCTTTTCTCCAGGTCAGTTTCAATCAGACTGTGTAGCTGTGAAATGAGTTTTGTAACCTTGTAAAGCAAAATATCTGAAAATGTTATTTTTGTGCATCTATAGGTGATAATTTGTGTGTTTGCAAAAACTAATTACGCAAAGTTGTTTGCTTTGTATCTGTAACCACACCTTAACAAAAACATGTGTAACTTTTGTGAATATTTTTTACAAAAACACAAATTCTCACCTATGAATTCACAAACAAAACATTTTCCGATACTTTGGTTTACAAGGTTACAAACTCATTTCACAGCTACACAGTCTGATTTACAAGTACAACATATTTATGACCACAGCTGGAGCCCATAGGGGTCACGTTTGTTATTTTAGAGGTAGTAACCTGTGAATTATGATGGATCATGAACAGGATGAGCTACTATGTCGCTCATGTTCTGGTTCTTCAGGCACTCAGGGGCATCATGTTACCGTGTGAGCATTGTCTAAACTAAATGGGTTAGTGCTGTTATATTAGTCTTTTACACAGCACCGTTTCACCTCATCTGGGCTCTCGAAAGCAGATCCTGTGGTATCTAGAGAAGCTCACAAAGGACTGTGCTGTCATGTAGTTTTAATTGTTCTCCTTGAGTGTTTTTGCTTTTCTGTATTCCAATGCTTTTGTGACGTCTCTGCCATTTATCTCAGTTTGTTACATCGACTTCTATTTTTGAAAAACATGGCGTGCAAATAGACTGACTTGACTTAATTATTTTCATCAAATAATAGACGTTATTATCAAGCTAGCAGCAGACAGTAACATTTGCTTGCTGTCATTGTCCTTTCATCCCGTTAAAATGACAGTCACTGCCAAAAACAAAGGCCTGTGTTAATCTGTATCTTTGTGAAGTCAGGGGCCTGTTGTTTCAGATGTTCCTTGATGTGAATCGGTTTATGTGGAGGACATTGGTTCAGATCCTTTGGCAGTGAACAGACTTTAAAATGTTCTGTTGAATACTTTTCATAACAACGTACAAAAAAAGTTGTGGGCTCAGGATGTTGGTGCCATAATTAGCATAAACAAAAAAGCCCCAAAACCAAAGCATGGACATACTTTGCTTATATAATACAATACAGAGTTCATACATTTAGATAGGTTTTGTGTATTCATGACTCCTCCAATCGAGAGCCGTCAGAGCGTGGGTTGATTCTTGGAGGAATGACTGATTTCTGTCCCACTCTGCATCTTCCAGCCATTTACGAGTCTTCCTGTGAGGCCTACAAGCTGAGTGGCAGCTCATCGGGCTTCTACTTCATTGATCCAGATGGGAGTGGTCCTTTGGGGCCCACACAGGTATACTGCAACATGACAGGTGAGATCATTGTAGACCTCGTGTTGTCACCTTTTACTCCATTCAACATCACCCGAGAACACGGAGAAAGCTCAGAGTAAAGAGTGCACTGGGTTATAGATTAGCCTGCATTGATCCAGAGCCCAGCAGCAGTTTAGGCGACCTCCTGAGGGTTTTTAAATGCATGTTCGGTGTGTGTTAAACAGGGTTTTAATCTTTTGGTTCTTTATGTATATATTTTGTTGCCTTGATCTTTAATTAGAGGGGAAAGTTTTCGAATGATGCTCCAACTAAAAGGTCATCTTGTCCCACTCAAGTGTCGCTGGGACCAGAAATGTGGGATTTGTTGCTTCTCATATCAAAAAGATTACAACTTGGCGCCGGTTTAGCTCAGTTGGATGAGCAGGCGACCGGCCCGGGGTCGAGTCCGACCCGTGGCCCTTTGCCGCATGTCTTCCCCTCTCGCTTCCCTGTATCCGTCCAATAAAGCCAGTTAAAAAAATATATTTAAAAAAAGATTACAACTTGACAGGCTTAGAGATCTTAAGCCCCCTCCCAGTGGCCTCCAGAGGCATGGGGTCATTAACGTCAAAAAGGGTTAATCCCCTCGGGAGCATTAGTGTGCACAGTGCATTTCATGACAGGGTAGAAGTAATTCTGAATGTTTTGGATGCAGGGCTAGTAATGGTGCCATGAAAACGTTTAAATTGTTAAGTCGTTTGAAGGAATGCATAAATCTGCACTTTTCTCGGGTAAAAGTTTTGATTTTGACCTGATCCTGGCTCAAAGTCACGTTTGCAGCACTCGCCGTACTGCACGCAGGAATATCCACATTCATTTTCACAGAAATTTGCCCATTGATTTTTGAAATCCCCAGTCCCGGCAGTTATCTGTTGCTCATGGAGAAACGAGGAAAGTTACGTGGAGACCGGGGAGTCGATAAAATAATTACAAGTGTCGCTCTTGGCAGCACAGATATCGACACCGATCGCGTGGCACTGGGTTGCATTTTGGAGAGGACTTATAGAGGCAGGCCTAGGGTTAGTGTTAGGGTTTTGAGCTGTGGGACCAGATTGATGTCACCAGTGTGGGTGTTTTGATTTGGGATACATCGCCCAGCAGACAAGCCAGAAAGCTCTTTTGATGGCACAAACACAATATGCTCTGTGTCACCTGAGATGTGACTTTTGACAGACAGGCAGAGGGACACGAGCTGATCCACAGTCTGCATGACATATAGGACAAAACATATTGAGTTTTGACACTCTGGAGGCCGTGCTCGTCACCTGGCTGTCACAACTTTCCCAGCTGCTTTGTCCCTTGCAAGGTTAATGTACCAGTGATGACATTACAGAGCGAACGTGGTGTTCTCTGCTGCTCTCGTCCAGCATTTTGTTTTTTCAGTCCTCTCCTTGAAAATCTCCAGCGTTCTGCAGCAAATATGTCTCAACTTGACCTCAATTAAGGAATCCATTAGAGATGTAAATAACTCTAAGCCTGGCAACCTGATGAGAATAATCATGAAGTAGGACACGGTCGTCTGATTTAATCCAAAATATTCTGTGTTCATATGTGGATACGAGTAAAATCAGCTTCTTTTTCAAAGTGTAGGGTTAGAAGCGATGTGTTGTCTTTGGCCACATGACACAAATATTACAGCTGAATGATAAAACCTAGTATGACGTGATTCATCACTTTACTTTACCCTGTCAGATTTATTTATATTGCATCAAATCCCAACAGCAGTCGCTTTAACATGCTTTATACTGTAAAGTGAAGAGCCTTCAATAACAAATGATAAGTCACGTCTTTGTTTGTTTGTTTTTTACTTTATTCTTCAAAGTTTTGCCGATCAGGACACAAAAAGTGAAACAAATTTAAAGCATGTTTTCCCAAAAAGTCATTTTTGGTTAATATAACTGTTTTGTTTAAGCTGTGTTTGGAAAGTTATTTTATTTTATAGATATTATAGCAGAGTCTTAAAAGCTAAAGGTATAATTACAGTTTTCTCTCGTTCACGTTCATGTGTACAAATCTGTTTTTAACAATGACCTTGTGTTGCACACAGATGCATTGTGGGTGAGATCTTGATGCAGGAGGTCCTGATGTTGGCTTCACAGTGACACAGAAACATTTTTCTTGCAGAGAAGAAGGTGTGGACCGTATTGTCCCACAACAGCACAGCTCCGGTCACAGTTCAGACCTCATCCCTTCAGAAACCTCACGTCATGATTTTCAACTACAGCGCTTCAGCCGAACAACTGCGTGCCATCGTATCTGGGTCGGAACAGTGCCAACAGGAAGTGGTTTACAACTGCAGGAAGTCCCGTCTTTTTAACACAAAAGGTCAGTTGCTGTCCTAAAAAATGTCCAGTCCCGTCATTTCTAATGTCACCAGCAGCTGACAAGTAAAACATCACTGAGAACAGCTGGACTGTATTCAAACACAGCGAGTAGACACTGGACATAAGAAGTGTGTCAGCAGAAATACGGGGCAAACCTGTTTACCAGGAATATGCTCTTACATGTATTTGCTTGCTGACCCCACGCCTGGCTCCCCCCCACTGTGGGACTGAGTGGTCTCATCCAAATGAAGCAGTTGTTGCACGGGGCCAAAGTCACTATGAGCGTGAACGTTGTGTTTTTGTAGTGTTGCATTGTCAGGCTGTCAGCCCTGTGCCACGTTGGTAGCTGCTGCCCCCTTCAACATCCCCTCGCCCACTGCTTCGCTACTCTTGTTATAGTTTAACAATAACCTGAAAGGCTGCGTCCGTACATTCACCTCAAATCTCTGGCACCTATGGTGTTCCAAACATCCGAGCACTCGCGCTTAAATCATGAAAGATTCATGAAGTCCCAGATTCTGCTGTTCCCTGGGTAGCATGTGTGCGCAAACAAACAAGTTCATTATCACCCCAGACATCAAAAAGAGAGTGAAAACAGCGTATTTTATAGCTGCGTGAACACTTGAAGAAACAGTCTGAGTTTTGCAATGGCTGTCTTTGTTGTTTGGACGCTCGTATCTCCCATGGAAAAAAGGTCAAATGTCTTTTTGTAATTCACTTCTCTGAGCGTGTAGGTATAAACAGTATGCCTTTTACCAACAGTGTTACTCAACAGAATATGCAAATCGTTCATAGACGAGATGCCACTCATCGTGCTAATTTACCAGAAAAAAAACAACAGCAGTAGCTGTTCAAAGGGTCCGCTGGGTTTTCTGGTGCAGCGCGTGCCAAAAACATCTAAAGTTCACCTCCAGTTGCAGCGTTTTGCTATGTAGCATGTCCTCTGACTGCCATCATTCCTGCCAGTCTAAAAACACAGATGTTCAGTCATGTAATGTCCTCGTACTGAAACCATTCAGCTCCGGTGTGATTTGCATTTTAAACATGTTGTTTTTTCCTTATTAAATACTCATAATGAACTCGGTTTGCTTTGAGGCAACTGTGGCTTTTAACGTGACAGTGAATTAATATTAAACATTCACAACAGCGCTTTAATTACTTGTCTTTTTGATGTCCTATTCTGCAGTCTTCTTTGTTCTTTTCACATTTTCTTTTTTATCTAGCAAGATTTTCCCGTAGATACATCCTTTATGAACTTACTCTGGAATTTCCATCAGACAGCTCGGTTTTTAAACACTTGTTATTAAAGCTGTGCTAAAGTGGTTCATAGAAAATAGCACCGAGTGAAAATTGCCTGAGTTTGTCAGTTGTTGCACCGTCACAGATAACTTTATATTGGGACATATGTTGTCTTATATTTTCCAACATAAAGAACTCTTTTTCATTATGCAGAAAAACAAATTAATTAAAATGATGTCATCACCCGTTGATTCCAGTGTCCCTCCCAGCGCCACCTGCAGCATTACAGCTAAGCAGACAGTGTGTGGAGTCAGGCGTTGTGAAGCCAGACTAAAGGAGACCAACATGAGAAAATCCTCCGTCCATCCGTTCTCTTCCACTTATGCTTAACAGGACTGCGGGCAGGATGGACGATAGGTGCAACGCCACCTGTTGCAGGGTGTGTGTAAAACATGTGGGGCAAAATATTCAGGCTTAAAACAAAGATGATCTATTTGAGCTGTAACAGCAGAAGCTTTGCTTGTATGTGTCCTCCAGCTGTCCTGTTGTTGTCCCATGTCCTCCTTGTCAACCCCAAAGAGGACATAGTTTTGAAAGAAATAGCAAAACAGCCACGTGTCTCTGCAGCATCAGGTACAACCATCAGACAGTTTACATGATTAAGACTGATGTTGCACAGTGTGGGTTGCAGTGAACCAGTAAGATTACTGCAGGTGCAAACATAGACAAATAAATATGGACAGAAGTGGTTCTGTTCTCTTATTTCAACTAGAGGACAAACTTGAGACCTAAGTGTTAATTGAATTTAAACAGGCTGCGTACGTGGTTTGAATTTAATGTAGAGTAACTGAGAAGTTGACCGCTTAGAGAATTTTGTAGTTCATCAAAACAGAATTGTCAGGCTTTTAAGGTGCAAAACTTAATGAAGCCTGAAGCTTGTGCATTTTGACATAGGAGTTGTCTTTTCAGGGATAATTGCTGCCAGTAGTTTACAGTGACAGAGGTCACTGTATTGAATTTTTTTATCTTAAAATCTGCATCTACTGCAAAACGCAGTATCACCCAAGCTCTACTTTCAGTTTCTCTGCTTCAGTGCTGCTGAACGATCTCTACGGGAGGTGAATGATACTGGCCTCTCTGACCCAAAGCTGCGGTCTTCAGTGCACTTCCACCTTTCATTCACTCATTCATTAGATCATTTATTTCTCATTTCTAGAGAGTACATACACACTGAAAATACATTACTTTGTTAGTTAGTTGTACTCAGACTATAATTTAATTAAACCTTTGACTTGAAGTAAATATTTACTTAAGGACAAATTGTTTCTGTTGAATTTTCTCCATGGTAAGTCAGATAAACAGTTTCAAACCACAAATCCTAATTTTCCATTGCAACAATACAACATTTCAAATCGACTAAATGACACGGGAGGAAAATACTGTCCTGCAGTACAATAGGTACTACAGAAAAAGGAGTGGGAAGAAAAAGAAGTAGTACTTATGTATTCACTCCCCCCTATAGATATTTAATACATTGTTTAAGAGCTTAATGCTGCCCCTCATCCCTGCACTGCATACAAACCATATCTTTACACACTGATTTAAATGTATGGGTATTTGGAGGTTGCTTGTTCTGAGCCCCTAACCCATTCCACAGTTTGACCCCACACACAGACACACAAAAACATTTCCTAGTAGTTCCCACCACGTGCACTTTAAAATTGTCATTTCCCCTTAATTTGCAGCCCCCATCTCTGTGGGTGCAAAGATTCTGAATATTAACTCTGTAAGACCCAACCCATCAAAAAAAATAGCCAGAAAAGTCCGATTTTTTGGAACTGAGATGTTTATTAACCCTTATAACAAAATCCACCTTTTTTTTTTTTGTTGCTATGTTGTGTATGACATATTTTATTCTATATTTTTTGTATCGCATTTGATACATTGGGTGTTTATGGCAACTTTTTGTTAATTTTAGACAAAAAAAAGAGTTTTGTCCGTAACATTTTGAAAATATAAGATAAGATGTGGAAATGTGTGTGTTACCTCAGCTCAGGTACAGATAGCAGAAGAAAAATACAAAAATACAAATAAAATACAAACAAATACAAAATAAGTAAGATAATACACTATATACAGGGTGGGCCATTTATATGGATACACCGTAATAACATGGGAATGGTTGGTGATATTAAAGTCCTGTTTGTGGCACATTAGTATATGTGAGGG
>VUQG01019919.1:30304-41890 GCA_015106755.1 Etia nguti | reverse complement strand
CTTGTACACCACGACTAAAATACACATATCTGGTAGAAAGCAGAATTTCCTGATTCAATAAAATGTTGGTCACTGAAGAACTCGGCTGATGTTTTGTTGCTGTGATTTACTTTACCATTTCAGTTATGGTAAAAATGTAGAAAATAATGAAAAAAATAAAGGAATACTGCCCCCAGCAGGCCATTTTAGAAAGTGTTAAACTGAAATAAATATATTTATACTTTAATATCCTGCGTAAAAAAAGCTGAGTGACATTTTCCCCGTGTTTCATCTGTTATATATCTGCCTTCTTTCAGTTACAGGGTGTTTTTCTCTTTTGGGGAGAAGATTATTTAATGTGCAGTCTACTCTGTACTACTATATTTAATTTGAAACGGATCTGACTGTTCAGAAATATCAGTTAGGAAATAAATGATGACCAGGTGCACTTATTTCTTTCTATGGTAAATAGTTACTAATAGTTCTCTACTTAAACTTTTGCTTGAGCTTTTAGTGGAGCCTGTAATGACCCCACATTTGGATATGAATCTGATAGTTTTGTACTTTTAAAAACATAACAGACTTTATTTATTTGATTGCTGAATGAAGTTCCTGCAAAACTAGTGAAAAAAGTCAAAAAAGGTGAGGAGGGAAAAACTATCAGTGGCCTCCTCCTGTAAAACCATTGTTGCCCTCCTAGTGCACGTGTTGTTAATTTCATTAACATCAAAGCAGTTGAAACCGATTAACAACCCCCTCTGCTACTGCACTGGCCAGATCAATATCCCAGGACTTTGACTTGATAGTGTACACTGGGGAAAAAAAAAGTGTTCCTTTAGGCATTTTTGAGCAGTGTATAAATGTACACCAGCAACTCTTAAAACATCTGCCTGTGTGATGCAGCTCCAGCAAAACTCACGTGGTGATCTGAGTCTCCATGAAGATAAGGATGAAAACCAGCAGAGCAGGCAAGCAGCAGGCAAACATCATCCAGATGGGGAATTCCCCATTTGACCCAAGAGGATTGATGAACCAGCCGCGCTTTTCGGGATTCGTCACTGAAAATCCACTGGGAACGCTCAGTTTCTGAAAGGAAGACACGAGACAAACTCCGATCAACCTCTGAGATAAGGAAGTTCCTTATTTTTCCAATAGTTTGCATAATAAACATACTGTACGGTCCACTGAGTCTCACCTGTGTGTATGTGTCTTCTATGGAGTAATCCACCAGAACCATGATGAGAATGGCGATCGGTACCCCAAAGTCTCCAATAATCCTGCGGAACTAAACACCACAGACGGAACGGTTTAAAGAAGACTGCTAAATGTGTCACATCAAACAAGATCAAATATTTGCTGCAGATCTCAATTACAAATTTCAGCTCCTCACCCTTCCAGGGAAGAAGGCGCTGTTCTTGAACTTGCGCAGGTAGAAAGCGATAAAAAACGTCCCCGCCATGAGAACCAAAGAGAGCAGTGCCGTGTTCGGTTCCCCGCTGACCGTCACCGGCTGGCTGCTGCTGTTGTTCATCATGAGGGTGACGTTTTCCGCCAAGGCGTCTGCATCGGTGCCGTTATCGAGGGAACAGCGTTTCAGCGGGTGCTCCTTGAAAATCTGCACACAGAGGTTTCATATTATAAAAAGGTGCTCACGCAAACACGCTGTGATTACTTTCCTCAGACGGATTAACCACTCTTTCTTTGAAATGAGATTAGCTCGTAGCAAAATGCCTTTTAAGTCTGTGCCATAAAACTCTAAAAATAGCAAATCTTCCAAAAATCATAAGTCTGGACAATAATTAAAACTCTGAATCCATTTAAGATTCAGGCTCCATCAATCAAAAAAGATTTCGGGTGTGCTCGTTAGAAAAACACTCTCATTTCGATCCTGACTTCTGAGAGCTGTCCAAAGATTAGTCTGCTCTGCTTAGCGTCAGCGGTGCAAACACACAGCGTGCCAACAAAAACTTTTTCTAATCAGGAGCTTTTATTTCACGTCTCAGGTGTACCCTGCCAAGCTTGATGAAGGTCTCGCAGATGAAGATGAGGGAGATGAGGAAGGAGAAGATTTCCTGGGTGAAGCGGGAGACGAAGCGCACCAGGAAGCTGCCTTCGAAGGCCACCATGGAGACCACGATGATGATGAGCCAAAAGCCGATCCAGACGCGGCCCGTCAGGTACTCTATGTCGTTTGATGTGCAGAACTGTGAGCACAGAGACATGAAGCACAGTTACGGGTTAGTTTGAGTGCAAAACACATGTGTACTTGGTTAATTGTACTTTAAGGGCATTTATTGCCTTTTTAATAGGTGATTTTTAACATTTTTTAAATTTACTTCATATGTTTTTTATACAACTTACACTGTAAAAGGCTTCTTCAAAGACCAGCAGAGGTCCAGAGAAGCCCACAACCAGCAGTGGCTGAGCCCCGAGCAGACAGAAGATCACCCCCTGCAGGGATGTGGACACAATCAGCTCAGAGACACCGATCAGGCCGTTTGTCTTCTCACCTGGAGGCAGACCCAGGGTTAAAAGGTTGATCAAGACGCCACTATTACCAAAACACGAAGAAGATTTGAGATATGAGGTGTGAATACACTCAATTCCCTCACACAGACTCACCCAGCAGACCTCCAAACGTTATGGCCGGGGAGAGGGCAGCGAAGTAGATGAAGATAACCGCGGCCATGCACTGGCTGTTCAGGGCATCCTTGAAGTCGCTGACATACTTTGGGTAACGCCGCCGCACGTCTCGTATCAGTCCACCAAAAGGCCTTCCAGTACGCTCTAAGGGGTCGTCTGACTTTTTAGAAGGTGCGAGGAGTGCCTCTGAGTGACGACACAGAGTTTTACGTTAAAACCCACGAGAAGGCACGTAAAATCAAATCGAATGAAATTCCTAATTGAAACGGAAACGCTTACCTTTTTCTTCAAGGCTTTTAGGCTCTTTGGCCATTAGTTTGACCTCCAGTTCCTCCCTCTTGCGCAGCATCTCCCTCTGAAAGCGGGCGACGGAGCGCAGCAGCTCGTCACCTCCCACCTCTGAAGGCGGCAGCACGATGCTGCAGTCCAAGAAGCTGTTGATTGCGTTCAGCAGGTCATGCCTGTCGTCCGCCAGGTAGGCTGCCTCGTGGAATTGCTGGAAGATGATGGCAGAAATAAACTAATTTACCCAACATCATTGGTGTCAACAGAAACCAAAGGTGTTATTTTATTTCATATAAATGTAAAATTCTTCTATGTCCTTCTTCACATTTTCCAAAGTTGACCAGCGGGAGGGATTAGAGTCTTTGCTGGGCCAATCCTGGCTCCAGGGCCTTATTTTTGACACCCCTTGTCTAAATCAGCACCAGCACTCACCTTGTCAGACATGAGGGTGGAGATGGAACGTCCTATCTGGTGGTAGTCCATGCTTGTAGTGGCAGGTCCCAGCAGAACAAAGAGGAATCTGACCGGCACTGGCACTTCCAGGACAGACTCCAGCTCCACCGCTTCCTGCAGCCGCACAAACGCCATGGTGGGCTGCTCCAGAAAGTCCACGCTGCCTGGGAAACCACAGGACATTTTGATGGTCAGCGTGCGGAAAGCGCTACATGCAACCAAAGTCGAAGTTGCGAAGTGTTGTAAGTAGTAACCTGTTTTTAGACTAACTGTAGTTATAAAAAAGAAATTAAAAAAAAAAAAAATAGTGGTACAGCATTACCTGGCCTGTGATTTTAGTCGGTTGCTAGGTGGTTGCTGGGGAACACGATGATGTCATATATAATTCAAGTTTTTCTGGGTATAAATTAAATGTTACTGTCATGACATTAAATTTATACCATGCTTTTATAAAAGTGTTGTAGGTGCATAAAAACCTCTAAATGGGTAATCTTAGCCTGTTGATTGGTGGTTGCTAGGCAATGTGACATCATATTATGTGATATAGATGAGACCCTTCAAGGGCCTAAGATGTACCTGTGTGCCAAAACTGCTGATGGTGTAGGAGAAGTTTATGGACAGAGAGCTTTTGTGTACTGTAGTAAGATTAGTAACTTACCCACGAGGACCACTGTGGCCTCGGCATTTTCAGGAATCTTCTCCAGCAGCTTCAGCTCATGTTTGGACTTGGACCGATGCATGCCAGGTCCGATGCTCAGCTCTCTCTGCTGGAAACAACACAGGAAGTGGAAATAAGGATGACAAAGATCCCTGTGATATTCTGCAAACTCTGCAGACTCAGGCTTACCTGCACTTCATTCTTCTCCATGTCGATGTGCGTGTCTGTGTCCCCCGTACCGCGAACTGTGCCCATGAGGGGGTCGGTCACTGACGGCTCTGTCTGGTTGGTGTGGTTGGCACTGTGGTGATGCGCTATCAGACTGCCGAGGCTGGCTGCAGAGATGTTCCTGGGGAAATGGCTACTGTGCTCCTTCTCATCGCTCGGGTGACTAGGGGAGGCAGAGGCAGGGAGAGAGAGGTTGAACAGGAGGAGGAGAGGTAGTGACCAAGCATGAAGCCATCTAATAGCAGGAAGTGTGTAGCAGTGAGGAAAAGAAAACACAGTTTAACCAGCTTCCATTCTTAAAGCAAACATTGCTGATTATCACGAGGGTTTTTTGTGACTCCTTCAGGGACTTTAAAGTTTACGTAATCTCATTTCCACCTGCATTTTTTTTCCCACTCCACTAGAGTTGTTTGCATGAGTCACTGATTAAAATAATCCTTATTTATCTTACACTGGGCTTTATCTTCTTTCAGAAGCTCCTCTCTCTTTAGGCAACTTTCTTCTTATTTCCCAACATGCAGTTAACATGCTTTTGCAAAAATAAGTTAAATTCAGTGTTCGGGATACTTCACTTCTAAAGAAATACCCAGCAACAGCAGAATAGTACATGAAAAGCTGAAGCTAGTCTGTGCACATTAATATATACCCGGTCTCCATTTTGCACACCTTGCAATTTTTGTATTCAACTACCTTGAGACATCATCATTACAGCATATGCAACATTTTTTAGACCATTAACAAGAACAGGTTCACCTCAAATGGCACTGAATGGCTCTGTAAGATGAAATCTCTGCAGGCTTATTAGTAGCACTGAGGAGCTGCCAGTCACCTGTGTTTGAGCAGCAGGGCTCTGAGGACGTTGGCCCGGTCCTCAGCTTTGATCTGGTCAGAAATAATCATCTGTTCCACCACCTGGTGGGCAATGCCAGGTAGGGTCTTCTGGTCCAGGTCCAGCAGCACCGCACCTGCGAATATACAAGCACGCTGAGCTCAGTCGTCTATGAACCAGACGGGAGACTTTCAGGCATACAGCTTACACAAACGCACTCAGTCTCTCTCATTACCATGGGAGATGGTCTTTCTGAGTTCCAGCAAACTGCGGAAAGACAGCGAAGCGACGTGAGGCTTTCCCCAGCGGTCCGTCTCCTCTTCAACATCTTCCTCAAACTTGATCCAACGGGCTGTCTCCTTCCACTGCATCTCCTGGTTCTTGTCCATTGTCAGCTCGTTCAGCTCCACAAACACCTGAGGTGAGATACATGTATACCGTCCACACGTCACCACATGCACAATAGTGCCAAACACTCAGTGAGTAAAGCACTCTGACTGGTCAGTTTGTCCAGCTTTTCTCATTTGTTAAATTTAAACACCATACATTTAAAAATGTTGGCGCTAACATTTCTGATTCCTGCTGCCTCGACTCATACGTTCATGTATCTGCTCAAAACCTAAGAAATGAGGAGGGGAAAATTTAGTGATTCACGTCATGCTTTCCAGAAGTGAGCTATCAAAAAAACACACTCAACACGCAAACATAAGTGCTGTTAATCCATAATCTTCTAAGTTTTAACAGTAGAATCTGTACATCCTTAACCGCCCTTCTCCTTGAGCATCCAAAAGCAGTTTTTATAACTGTAAAAATCTGTAGTTTCCGACAAAATTTATGTAGCTGGATGCGCTTTTTACAACTACATTTGTCAAAAAGCTTCTTTGGACGCCTAAATATAGCTTAAAAGCAGTAACTACAATGTTAATAACCACTTAAAGCGTGCTGAAATGTGTTTACAACTACATTAAAGTGAGAAACAATTTACACATCCACCGGCACTTTAAAAACAAGTAACTACAAAGACTGCTGTGCATCATCAGCAGCAGCCTCTCAGCTTTCAGGGTCTGTTAAGGAGAGATTAATCACGCCATGCTGGTCAAGTCCTCCGAGTAATGATGTCAAAAAAAAACAAGCTGCAAAATATTCCCTTATTCCCTGCTGCATGCCTGTGAAGTCATGCTCACACAGGGTCAAACCTGACTCTGGCCGGCCATCCAGCCTCACCTTCTGGTAGCGAGCCATCTGTCTGTGTCCGTGGACGCCTTCTGTCCACGAGGCAGAGCGGTACAGAACCACCAGCTGGAAACGGTGCAGGAAATGACTCAAACACTGACCCAACCGACAGCGCCACAAAGGACGGGACCTTCACTTTCACACACATACCCACACAGGTAGTTCTTCCTCATCACACACACCTGACAGGGACCTGTTGTTTACTGGGGCTGCTGGGGGCTCGGAGCTGCGTATGAGAATCTGTGTGTGCATGTTAATAAAACATAGCTCCCCCTTTCTCAGGAGCTCCCAGTGTCTGGTTACCCAAGCTCCCCTCTTTTTTCCTTTCCGTGTGTGAAAGGAAAGAACGAACTCATTCATTTTTAATTGTCTCCTTCTCTCCCCGGCCCATCGATAAAAGAGTCGGAGCAGTGCTAAATTTGAGAGTGAAAGAAGAGAAAACATTTCCTGGAATTTTAAGGATTTGAAATCTGAAGTAGAAAACAGAGCCAACCAATTGCAACAGGGTTTAAAAGCCTTGCTTCTTACTTTCTGACCACACAAACGTGCTTGTTTGCTTCCACTACAAAAGTGGAAGATTTTCACTTTTAAAAGCAGCTCGTCTTTAAACTCTTTCATTGAAGTGATGACAGCTTCCAATTCAAACACCAACTTTCCTCAGTTTTACCTCACTTTCTTTATCTCATTTAAAGTGTCGGTCAGACTACACAAGTTATTTTAAGACATTATTCTTAATCCGGCCTTAATAGATCCCAATTATAAATGTGTTATACAAAGATTTTTATGCAGTTTCTTAAAATCCTTCAAATGTGACCATCCTGATAGATGAATGGTCAATAAATTTCAACATTAACAGCCAAGGACTTCTATTACATGACATACTCCTTTGCCCTCTCTCTATTTATTCCCCTTTTGTATTTCCTCTAACAAATCTTCAAAATGCAGAAAATATTGCTTTAAAAAAATCCCCCAAATGCAGTTTTTTATTAATATATCATTGCATGATCAGTTTATTTTTTCCTCTAACTGGAACCTAGTTATTAATCTTTGTGTTGCTGACTGTTCTTTACAATAAACCCAGGAGATCCTCACCCTGCAGTGCTTACTAACAACATCAATTTAAGGACACGTGTGGCTTTAGTGTGCGAGGTGCTGTCTCACCTCATGGGGGGTGCGATCCTGCTTGCGACTGCGAGTGGTCGGCTCCTTGTGGTCCTTGCCGATGTGCACCACTTGGTTCTTGGTGCTTTTCCGGACCAGGTGTCGGCGCATGCCGGGAACATCTTCAAAGCGATGACCTGGAACAATGGAAATAAACATGCAGCAAACTGTAGCTCCATGCAACACAACAGCATCAGGTCTTTAGTTTGTATCGCACATTTTGTTTCTTTGGCCCAGAGTTGGCACACATTGACCTTCCACCCTTTTAAAATCTCAGCCCATTTAATCAGAGGCCTCTTTGTTTTGTATCTAAGGGAGTAGAGTTACTCATGCTGGCAACGCACCAAGCACTGAAAGGATGAGGAGAAAGAAACGTGATGACAGAGACAACACTGTGAGCATAAATGGTTCTGTCAGGTGTTCAAAGTTCAAAGATCAACAGACCCGCTGATTCATTCAAGTTTAATTCAGAAACCGAGGAGATGACAACTTCACACTGACAAATAAATTTGAGAAAATGAACAGAGCTGCTCTTCAACAAGAAATATGCAACAGACATCCACTTACTTAGGTTATAACGCTAAAACACTATTTTGGAGACCAAAAGCAAGCCTAGACTCAATCTCACATTTAAATGCATCAACTGTGGCCAAGAAAACCGGATCATTTAACAGGAAAGCCCACGCAAAGCTCGAAAAGCACACATCAGCCTTAAAGGACAGTCTGCATCCGATGAACAAGCACCTTTTCTCTGAGCTCACTCAAACATACAACCACAACATCCAAGTTTATTATAATTTCAGGACTTCTACTCCGTTTTTCAAACTTCTTGTAATGTCTAAATTTTAAATTGGTCTGTTGATAAGTTAAAACACATTCAACACAAAAACAAGTGAAATTTTCCTTAGAAATATCAAAGCTTACCATTATCAGAGCTTGCATATCCTATGTAAAAAACACTGAGGCTTTTCTGGTTCTTCATCAAGGCTTTAACTCATTATCTGATAACCAGGCAGGCCTTGCAAGGACAAAAAAATAAATTCTGTCCAGAACTGAGATTTTCATCTGCTACCTTGCTCGTTCTCGCGTCACTTATACAACCTTCAGGTTTTATTGGGAGGGCCCCTTGTCAAGTCGCTACATGATGTTTGCCTGCACTTTGGGGCAGAACCTGGAGGAAAAATGAGCCCCGACTGGCATTAAGGAAGAGGAGGGTTTCTGCTGCAGGCATCGAGAGCATCTGGCGCTGGCGCAGCCACCTTACTGCGTGAGCTCAACCCTACTCCCTCCTCGCTGCTCAAACTGGAGTGTGGGACTTGTTTTGACAAATTGAAAAAAGTCGCCACTTCTTGACCGGCTCCTGACCCCCGCGGGGGCTGAAGCTATCAGAACGCATCAGTGAGCAGAGGTGTTAATTCGCTCGGGTCGAACAAAAGGGGAGGGACAGTGATCTAATAATTCCTATTGTTGACCGGCAGCCAGAGACAGACACTTTCCCAGGATGATTTAGGGTGGCGGGAAGTAGATAAAAGAGGACAGAAAGTATGTGACAGTGAACCTGTTTGCAGGCTCACCTCTTTCATAATGACCAAATATCACGCCCACACTTCCATCCTCAGCCACCTTGTTTTGGCCCTCGGGTCTACTTAATTCTTCCTCTTGTTTCACTCCTTTAATGATTAAAGGTTGGAAACAGAGGTCCGGATTTAACAATTAGCCACCACCTTGGCTCGGGCCCGAGTCCAGGGGCCTCAGCTGACAGCGGGAACGGCTAATTTAATAATGCAGGTCTGTCTGCCACAGTTTCTGATAAGCTGCTGCTCTCTGCAGAGGGGTCGGCTCCCTGACGCAAATCACCTCGGCCCTGGACGCCACCCCACACTGACCTTGGGCCCAGGAATGTCACAGGGCAGTTGAAAGCAGTCTGCAGTCAAACAGAGAAGGGCCCCACACCTTCACCCTGATGTTTGTGGAGGAATCTAAGCAAAGTGACCAAGTATCAGTTCAGCTGTATTTAATCATTTCTCCAGCTACTTTAACACCCAGAACACGTTTTAATACAAAGATTCAAAGTTTGTATTAATGCTGGTGATCTAATACCATATTTTTAAATGACATTCCCAACATTGTATTTAGACAAAAGTTTTGAACTTTTTGTAAAAGGTGAACTTAGGAGATTTCCTGAAAACAAAAGAATAATCTACTCACATCAAGGCACTTGTATTGTAAAGCAAAGATCCTAAAATATTAGATACAAAACCAACAATCACACAGCCCCTCTGAACAAGCGCTTAGCGACTGTGGGAAGGAAAAACTCCCTTTTAACAGGAAAAAATCTTCTGCAGAACCAGGCTCGGGGAGGGGCGGCCATCTGACAGTTAGGGTGAGCGGAGGAAGACAGGACGAAGACACACTGTGGAGTGTCAGAGTTTAACAATTGCTAATGCAAATACAGTGAAAAGAAATGAGTGAAGAAGAAGGAATGCATCGTGGGAAGCCCGTAGCGGCCTAGGTTTACTGCAGCGTAGCTAAGGGAGGGTTCAGGGTCATCTAATCCAGCCCCATCTATAAGCTTTATCAAAAAGGAAAGTTTTAAGCTTGCTCTTAAAAGTAAAGAGGGTGTCTGTTTCCCAAATTCACAGTTTGGAGTGTCCCAGTTTGAAGCCTGAAGGCTCTTCCTCCCATTTTAGTCCCATTGATGGACCATCAATGGGACCTTTTTCTTTTTTTGCATTCACAGTCCAGAGACATCCATGTTCAGTTAATTGATGATTCTAAAGTATGTAGTTATCTGTATCACTGCAATGACCCGTATCCCACCTCTCTACCTGTGACAACCTTATTAGTTTTGTTGAATAAAACAATAAAAGCAATGGATGAATTTTTTGCTAATAAATAAATAAATAAATAAAATACTCTAATAGATCCATCACCTCAGAAGTTTTGCCCACAAACTACGTATAAATACTTAGTCTTAGGCAAAGAGTAAAGCAGACACAGACAGCTGGAGACACCATAGACGAGTAGTCATACCTGTTGTGCTTTCTCTGGAATCCACCTGAAGAGTGTGTGCAGAGTTGATGTACTGTAGTCTATTGTCTCTCCTCATAAGAGTCTGGACATGCGCAAAAAGCTAGCAAGCACTCTTTTGTGCACACAAAGCCCTGCACTCTTAACCTGATGACGAAATTTAAGTCACATGGCCCCCAGCAGACTCAAGGATGCAGAAACAATAACACACCCTTTACAGCCTGAGATTTGTTGGATTTTGCCGTTTAATCACTCTCTGCTTTTTTAAGAAAACATCTCCTTTCACATCTTTCTATGTTTAACAATAAGTCACTGTGTACTGCTGAGCAGGTAAGTATACTTTGTACTATTTTTTTCCAACCTTGCAAGCTGTAACAATCATCATTTTGTAAATCAGACAGAAACTGCAGAGTAGGGAGATGATTATCTGTTGGGTTTATCATTACAAGGAGCTCATTTTACATACAGGCAATCATGTGAGCCACTGGTGATCCCAGAATACAGATACTAAGAATGCTACATATTTACCAGAATACACAAAACAAAGAGGTAACGAGTCCTCTTTTAACAAAATCAGCAGCCAATAAAAAAAAAACAGGAGAGAAACACGTTATTCCTCACATTATATCTCACTTCAATCAACGCTCAAAGTGCGTTTCTTTCAAAAACACCCCTCAAACACAACCACAGAAGGCTAGGTGGAGGGCACCTATGTAAAATACCCCTTTACACTTTTAGTCAGTGTATGCTTGAACTTAAGCCATGATTAATATCTGCTTGCCAAATGATTTGCACTCACTCTTGATGCCGTCCAGGTCAGCAGAGGCCAGCGTCTGCGCTTCGCTCTCATCGGTGGGGATGCGCTGGTACTTGGCCTGCTCGGCACCAGTCATGTTGCCCGTGCGTCGACGCTCTGTCAGGTCGTAACTGCGGCTGGCGGAGGAGACGCGGGTCAGCGGCGTGTGCTCGGCTGGGACTGACTGGGCAGTGGGGCTGGAGGGCTCAGATGAAGGCAGTTTACTAAAGAAGAGCAGAAAGATTAGAAGTAAAAAAAAAAAAAAAAAAAAAAAGAAAAAAAAAAAAAAAA
>VUQG01019919.1:0-10021 GCA_015106755.1 Etia nguti | reverse complement strand
TTTAAAAAAACATAAAAATTAAAAAAAAAAAAAAAAAACACCCACAAAAAAAAAAAAAAAAAAGAAAACAATGATTACAAGCAAGTTAAGAAGGGCAAACATACTTTTGAGCAGCTGAAGGGTTATTTAAGAGTTATTGTAGACATATAGAGGCTCCAGCCTCCAGGTTATGTTTTTGTGGTTTTTCATAGACAGTGCAGAAGTGCCTTAAACCTGCCTAACCCTTTAGGATTCACCACAGCAGGTCATCTGCCTCCATCTAACCCTATACTCAGCATCTTCCCGTCACACAAACCCTCTGCATGAACCCCATCCACTACATCAATGAATCTTTTGCCATCTTTCTTTTCTTCCACCCTGGAAGCTCCATATTCAGCATCGACTATCCCTCCTCTGCACACGTCCGACCTCACCTCTCCGACTCCTCCGGTTGCAAAAAGATTTTTGGTTGTGTAGAAGTCTCTTGGAAAACACTTGCTCTGTGACGGCAGTGAACACTTTCCTGTTGGGTTTATGGACTCAGTTGCTCAGAGGATGCATGCTCATGTCCCTGGTGTCATTGTCATAGATCTGCTTGTCATGTCCATGATGGCAACGCCGAAAATGCTCACCTCAAGCCTTCATAACGGGACTTCACTAACCAATAGTGGCTAACTTCGCCTTTTATACTCTGCATGATCTTAATATGTTAAACTCAAATGGTTAAATTAATAACACAATGAAATTAGCCAATATATTTCTGGCCACAGAAGTTACTAATGATGTTTTCTCACTTGTTGTCCAGCTGGATAACTAACACTAATGTTATGTACATAAACAAACCATGTTTATGTTGTGAATACTGTTTGTGTTTCTCCAGTTTTTCTAGCATCAAAGTCACATGAGGTTTGCACACAGTGTTTCCCATGTATTTGTTCTCAAAATATCCATGACAAATCTCTTTCTCAATCTAAAAAGGGTGAAACAAAGTCATGTGACACACAAACTTAACAGGTGACCAAAGATGGCAAGGAACATGAGAGGCAGTTCTGAGGGGCATGAACTGAACATATTATTTTCTTGTTATCGTTTATCATCTTCTCGTTTAGGCTATGAAACTTCTGCTTTTATTTCTAGCACCCTCTGCAGGTTATTTACTACAGGTGTTTCTACTTCGCCACCCACGCCTGGTTTTCAGACCCTGATGAAGACACATTTCTTTATGCCCATTTGTTTGAAAAATAAATAAACTTCAACCTCCCCACTTCCCTTCCTTAAGAAAGGCTTCTTGACATCCACCCTTCCACTGAGAACATTTCTAATGACGCTTCAATGAACAGTAGATGGACCAACTGAAGGACCAGAAGCATCTCTAAGGTCCTGTGTCGTCTCTTCACTTTCCTGGTAGAAAAACACTATTTTGTGTCTCTAAAACTGTTATCTTTGGCATTTTTCATAGAATCACCTAAAGAAGTGGGAACAAGTTATGGGTTTTTGGGACAGTGCCTAAAGATACAATTTAGATACAACTGTTTTGAATTGTATCTAAATTGTCTGTTGTGTGTAGACACAACACTGATTCATCCCTTGAGTAAAGTGCCTTTTTTATGCTTGAATGAGTCATAGGTCAGTGTTAAGTGGCTTTAGAAAAAGATAAATAAATAAAATAAATAAAATCCTTCCTATACAAATAGTCAGCTACAAAGACTAAATTGAAAATGAGTGAAAAAGTAGCCAACTTTTTTTTTTTTAAGCTTTGAGAATCTACTGGTTAAGACAGCTTAAAAATTACAGGAATATTCTGCCTCCTTGGAAGCAAAACATACAGAAATTAGACTTTTGCACAATACTGTAACTTTTCTTAAATTTTGTTCTTTAAATGTCTACCCACTTCACGAAAAAGCACCTGTCAGATCAGCCGTGCAGCTCTTCTTTTCTTCTTTAATTATTAAAGGCTAATAGCCTTCATCTAAATATGTAAAAAGTGGGTGCTGAAATTAATAAACAAGTTTTATTTTATTTTACCTTTTCCCCTGGCCTGCCACAGCTTTGCAGCATAGTTGGCAGCGGAAAAAAAAATCCTCTCATGTTATGGAAGAATCAACACCATTACACAATTAATCCCACCTAAAGTCACAAAAGCCGCCACATTAATTGTGTTTTGCAGCAAGCAAAGAACAACCCTGTGATCTAAACAAGTTGCTTATCCATTCGCCAAATAATCAAGCACCGCATTCCACATAAGCTTATATCAGCCTAAAGGCTAAAGAAAAAGCAAACGCCAGCAGGAGTCGGAGGTTGTGTGTGTGAGAGGTATAGTTGTTTGTCTCCGGGGATGTAAGCTCACTGCGGAGTCACATGCATATCTTGCAGGGGAAAGAAAGCTAAAATTAAAGCCACTTCAAAGTCTGGGGCTTTCCTCAATAATAATAGCATTATCCACTGTGGTCAGCTCTAAAAAGGTGCGACTTCATACAAGCATGGACAACAGGTAGTTATTTCTTAACCGCAACCACCAAATGAGAAGCTTGCATCACATCACCAACCTGCACAGAATATATGTTAAGGTAATGTTAGGTTAATATACCGAGCCAGATTAGCTCAAAAGCTGGGCTAAATAAAGAAATCTGTACTTCGGTCGAAACATGAAAGCAAACACAAAAATGACATTTGACAAGAGTTCTTGCACGACAACAAGCCACCTTTTATCTGAAGCGTTAACGCATTTCGGAAACACTCCCCTAAGCTTCCTGTAATTCTTTTCTCCACTGAAGTTTAACACAAGGCAATACTCTTAGTCATAAAAAAAAAAACACAAACACACTGAAGGGATGCAGCTGAGGCTGGACTTGCAAAGACTATGCATTAACACAAAGGTTCACTACAGCAGTCAAACCCCCTGTGCTGCGCTCTAATGCAGAGACTGACCTCGATGAAGCGGTATACCTCTGACAGCTGCCCTGCCTGTGGATCTCTATGGGGATTTGGCACTGGTGTGTTGATAGCGTTCCCTAAGTTGCCTCTGAGTGTTTTAGCCTGAAATAGCTCAGCAGTTTAGAAGTGACCCCGCCAACTCCTGAGTTTTGTAACATGCAGACATCTCTTCACAGCCCAGTGGCCACACCAGCTTCACTCAGGGTTTGGCACGGTCCGGAGACTTCAGCATGACTATGCTTGTTATGCGCACAAAGTCACTGGAAGAGCTCCAGTCTAACACAGCGAACAGCTGCTCTCAGTCAATCTATGCACATCTTATATCAAACTCCCATCAGAGGGTTCAGGCAGCAAATGGCTGTGCTTACAGCTGAAACAGCACCTGTCTTTGGGGTGAAGAGAGATTTTAGAGACTGCTGAGTCCCAGCCATTTTACATAAGGCTGGTCTATCGTCCTCTCCTCCAGAAAAGAGAATGCAATCATTCCTCAAGCATTCGCATACCTCAGAAAGGCTTCGGGTATACGAGACACAGTGGCAGGCTAAAACAGAAGTAAATCATCACTCTGCTTGAAGAATATCAGTGTCCACAAGACCAAAACAACCCAAGAATCAGCAAGTTAGAAAAGGCTGCAAAGACTTAATGTTTCAGCTATAAATAGGAGGGATGGAAACTGAACAATCCATTCAAGCAACATGAAATAGGTCTTTTTTTCTTTCTTTCTTTTTTTTTTTTTAAATCCTTGTTTGACCTTTATTCCCTGTTTATAGAGATAAAAGGGATTTATTTAACAAAAGCTTCCACTCTTTGTCCTCCTCCTTAAAAAAAACAAAAAAACAAAAACCCAGAGTCAACAGGAAGTAGCAAGTCTCTAATAAACATAAAAAGTAGAATACGTGTCTATGTTTTCATCTTATATCTAGATATTAGTTTGTAAGGAGTCAGTGGTTAGCCCAAACAACCAGTCACAGGCTAGAAAAGCACAACAACGAGCTTAAAAAATAAAAAAATAAAAATGTTAAAAAGCCATAAAGAGCCAAAGGGACCAAAAGGTACTTTTCATATTATCCACCCATTTCATCCTCTGTTATTAAAAAGATATTGATTTTTGCAGCTCTAACAGCCTCCAACAGCAATTGCAGTATTGGTCTCAAAGTACCCATATCAGATTGTAATAAAACCACTAAGCTAGCACTGTGAAGGTTCTCTCATATTCTACTGCAGTGAATAGTGAGACAAAGCACCTTGTCTGCAGCAATGTAATTACAATGCTGGAAAGCACATAGTAATATAAAAAAAGGAAAAAAAGAAAAAAGGCACACAACAGTGTAATAATGGAGAAAAGACGAGTTGGAGCCACCCGAGACTGGTCCTATCCAGCTCCAGTAGTCTTAGGGTGTGGTTCTCCTTCTCAAAATTGCATCAAGGGCTGCTCAGGTTGCACCAGCTACACAAAAGCAATGCTCTCACAGAAACACAGCAATTGTGAAGCTCTGACCCAGTGCACTTAGAATAACCACTTATTCTCCTGAGACTTAGAAAGGGGCGGGAATAAAATATCCCCTGGACTCCCAGACCCAAAACAAAGCCCTAAAAATCTCACACTATGCCAAATACAGTCAGCCATTTATTCATTTCTTGGGAAACAACGTAATGTGATTACGTTTGTGTGGCTGGCAACACAACTTGGGAAACCTTTGCCAGTAACGACTGAGAAAATGAATGAAGTTTGAACTTGTGTTTGCTTGGGAAAGGATGATGAAGGCAAAGATGGATCCAAGAGGAACGGAAAGGATGCCAAACCAGATCATATTTAGTCTGGTTTAGATGCTCCCAAGAAACTACAGTCTGCAGACAGCTTAATGAGCTTTAATGTAAGAGGACAGCAGGCCTAACAATGTACATTCCAAGGTCTACAGCCAAATCACATAATGATAATTAAATGCAAATTAGCAGGATAGAGCCGAGCAACAGCCAAGCAAGCAAGCAAACGCCATGGTTCCAGATAATAAACAAGACAAAAATAACAGTGTTTAGGTTTAGATACATTTTTCAGGATTAATATGTTTATGGAAAAAGCAGTGTGCTTGTTTATCTGCAAAGGGGAAGGTAAAACAAACATGAAGAGCTACGAACCCCTGATAAATTATTACAAAAAAAAAACATAACGCAGAAAAAGATGTTTGGGATAATGCAGAGAGGATATAATACTCAGTTTGTCCAGCTTCTCTTTTTATTGCTCATTGCACTCTCAGCAAAACATGTAGCAGAATGTGGTTTTGGATGGTTAACCGGACAATTCAGCCAAGTCTATCAACCAGCTTGTTTCTTTTTGAGGCAAAGATGTAAGAATTTTGTCATTTTATCTACCGTGTTTAGGCATCTGCCTCCATTAAGAAATCAACTCTACAAAATATTTAGTTGCAGTGGCTGAATAGCTCCACAACTTTCCAAAACCCCACTTGGCTTATGTTCGTGCTTCGCTCTGCATGTAAGTCACCACTGTATAACGCTTTTTGATGACACTGCCACACTTCATGAGTTGTACATCATTTAATATCATGTGTTATCCCTACATGTTTGTTTATTTGGAGACTGGAAAGCATCCTTCATCCCAATCCTCCCTTTAGATTGGGACTGTGCAATTATTTTTATTATTATTATTATTTTAGTTACAAATTGGGCTCGCAGTGGTTATTACGCAGGCCTAGAGATTGTTTGGCAACCACCTGGCAACTTCCAGTCACAAGGGAAAAACATGTATTCCCCAACCGATTGGCAAATGGTTGGCTGGAGGTTGCTGGTAGTTGCCAGGTAAAATTAGTTGCAAACTACAGGCAATTGCTGCAACCTGCTACAACCTGCTAAAGACCAACGCAATCACAGGGAAGTTTTTGGTGCAGCACCATATTTGTGACCGATTTAACCTAGCAACAGCCAACCAACCACTTGCCAAATGGGTGGGGAATACTAGGGGGGGGGTTGTCGTTTTTTTAATAACGACCTGAGGTTGTGCAAGGGATCGCCAACCAGTCTCTAGACCTGTGTGACCGATGCCCAACACAAGAAAATCAAGAAAAAATAATTACAGTGCCACAGTTGCTGCAGTCTGAAAGTCCATATTCACTAGCCATCCGATTGTGGCTGTTCAGTTCACTAAACCTTTTATTTATTCTGTTTTTTTTCAGCTGAACTGTCCTCTATACTACGGGAAGCAATTTAACTGAAAAGATAACTTGTTTATGTATAATAAATACACCGTTTCTCCAGGATCTGTAAATAATTGTGTTAAATGATCTCAAGCTTGTTACTGACCAAATTAGTTATGATCATGACTTTAGATCCCTCTGCTTGAGGATTTTAGCTGGTTTATAGCAAAATTAATTATAAACATTTGGTATTTTTTCCTGAATCATCAGTTGTAGCACTGATGGCGGTGGGTTAGAGAACTTCAACACATAACCTGACAACTCTAGTTAAAACAATGTGTTCATATTAAGTTATTTTGCAAAATGCTAAACTGTGAAGTTAGACATTACAGATCATCTTTCTGATTCACTAATATCTACATTTTTCACTCCTTACAAATCAGCATCAGTGCAGATATCCAGTGTCTGCCATGCTCTGATAAAAAATGTTCAGCTCATCCCCCCACTTTTCCTTCCTCCTCTTCTGCATGACCAAGCAATTCACAAAAGGAATGTGGAGACGCTCTGCTCAAATATTTATCCTTCAGCATTTTTTTCCCCTTTCCTCTAAAGCACAACACGCTGCTGTTGTCAAACCAGCTCACAATAAGTCCGTTCGACATATTTCATTGAAGCAAAGGAAAACAAATAAAAGCTGAGACTGTGATCACACTGATAAGTGTTCAAGCATTGCAGAGCTTTATGGGACAAAAGGACATCGAAGCACTCTGGAATTTTTTTTTTTTTTTTCTTAATCAAGTATCAAATAAGTTCAGATTGACCAAGACAAACATTTCACATTCCTCTATCTAGCCCTCAGGTTTTGAACAGTTATAAGGAAAAAAGCATCACTGTGGTTTATATCACTTAAACTTAATTATTGGAAAAGACAGCTGGTTTAGCCAGTGTATTGGCCTTACATCAAAATAAAAATATCTCCTCAAATAACCTGCAGTGCACAGAGATTATACTGGTGAGTCAGCAGAAGAGACATCCTTCCTCCATCCTGCCAGAGGACATGTGTCCTGACATCCATTAGACAAAGTAAACGGTTCTGGTTTCTAAGCTGGGGTTTTCAAATGGTGCAAATAATCATGAGTTATTAATTCACTTGAAATTACACCTATCCGTTTATGAATCCAATTAGATGATAGATTAAGCTGGGGTTTATTTATCTTTTTCCTTGCATAAATTAGCTTATTTTCTGCAACATAATCTGTGGAAATCATAAACAAAACAAGCCAAAATGTTGTTTCCTCATACCTCAGAATTTATCTCACAGTATGGGAATACAAATGAAAGAATGATCAGATCGTGTCTTATTTGGCAGAAATATGCAACTTTTCTGTCATTTCTCATAATCTGATAAACCTAGATGTCTGTTATACTTAAGTAAATTAAATCCCAGTTAACAAAACTGATTACAGAAATTATTTTATTACCTGCTGATTTCCTTTTGGCTCTAGCCAGAACTTGACTGCAGGGGCGGGGCATCTGTTGCCTCAAATCAATTTGAAATCCAGACTGAAGGGCTGTAAAACTTTAAAAAAAGACAAACTGTTCTAAAACAACAAAGATATATACTTTCTTGAACAGACTTGCTTAACAAGCTAAATTAAACAAAACTGTTCCTTTGAACATTGGCACAGGCCAAATTTCAAAAGTGGGACATAGCCATTTGCTGCCATGTTGTATAATAACTTTCGAAAAATCATTTAGTAATTTCTTGCTACCACAGTAAGAGAATACCCAAGAAACTGCTGATCGGCTGGGATTTTCCCCACACACCCATCTTTAGAGTTTACAGAGAATTGTCAGAAGAGGAACTATCCAGTATGTGGAAGTTCTCTGACCAAATATGCTTTGTTGATGTCAGAAGCTCAACTAATTCAAACACTCGTTACAACCAAGGGATGCAGAAGAGCATCTCTGAATGCGCAACATGATAAACCTTGGCAACACCCACTCACTGCCACTCCTGTCAGCTAAGAACAGGAAACTAAGGCTACAATTCACAATTCACGCAGACTCACCTATACTGGTTAATGGAGCATGAAAACAGTCGAATCAGAGAAAAGTATTTGGTCACAGATGCGCTGAGACAGGAAGAGCAGTAACTAGTTCAACTAATTTAAATACAATATATTAAAAAAGTATATTAAATATAACAAAACAGCTGCAAATACAAATTTCCCCAATATATTAGACAAAATTAAATACATATAGTTGAAACCGAGGTGCCCCTCTTATCATACTGTACTTTGTTATTCTCTCTGTAGAGGATGTGCAGATTTAACTGCAACTATTGCAGTGTGTACTTGTACTTTAGATGGAGGAACTGTACAAAGAGATAGCCAGAGGCAGGAATGATTTCCTGTGTTGTTCCATGCTGCATTTTGGTAATCTCAGTCTCTCACTGGACGTGCTTCTATGACTGGCCAGGAGGTATCGTCTAGCATTTGTCCACATCTTGGGTAACATCCGCCTCTCTAACACCACTTTTAGAGACTCCAGCTCCATCCCCATAACATTACTGGCCTTCTGGATCAGTTTATTGAGTCTGTTGGCCTCTGCGACACTCAACCTGCTGCCCCAGAATGCAGGAGCATGGAGGATGGCGCTGGCCACAACAGACTATTACTGCAGAAAAGCACCGTCCAACTGATGTTGCATATTGCCTTGATCTCGTGAGTCTCAATTTCTGCTGCGACATTCAGATGGTGGGGTCAGAATTTATTTCAAGCATCCATCCTGCCTAGTATCAAGATTTCAGGTATCTGGTGTAATGGTGTGGGGGGGAATACTTTTATTGGCACACTTTGGGTCACTTAGCACTAACTGAGCATGTTTAAACACCATAGCCTACCTGAGTATTGTTGCTGACCACAGATTATTCATCTTCTGATGTCTGCTTCCAGCTTGACAACACACAATGTCACAAAGCTCAAATCATCCCAAACTGGTTTCCTGAACATGACAATAAGTTCACTGTACTCAAATGGGCTCCACAGTTACCAGCTCTCAGTCAAACAGAGCACCTTCAGAATGTGGTGGAACAGGATATTCATATTGTCATGTCTGCAGCAATTGTGTGATGCTATCAAGTCAACATGGACCAAAATCTCTGAGGAAAGTTTCCAGCACCTCTTTGAATCTATGTCATGAAGCATTAAGATGATTCTGAAGGGGCACACCCAGCAAGGTGTACCTAATAAAGTGTCTACAGAGTGTATATTGAGAATGTGTCTTATCCTATGTGCATTCACGGTCATGCTCCCAAAGCTCCACGCCATGAGGGGGCACAAAGAAAAAAACGAAACAAACAATCAAATTTAAGATTAAAAATGTTCTCTCCTAAACGTTAAGTCTTGACATTTCTTTTAAATTTTTATCTATATATATTTATATGCATATGTAACAGAATGATAAAACTGATTGACCGTGCTTTCGTCATCAGGAACCTCAACTTTGGAGTGACCTTCCTGAGAAGATAAAGCAAAATCTACGACTTCCTCCAAACCACTTCTAAAAACAATGTTTGGTTTTTTTAAACCTGCTTTTATCTCCTCTCCTCTCTCCATCTTTTTTATCTATCTCCCACTTACCGTCCTTGCATCATCCATTATCTTTTTTTTTAAACTGACTGTGTTTTTCTTTTTACTCTAACTGACAATTTGTCTTTATTACAGGATGTTTTCCTCCATCCTAACTAAAAACCATTATTCTAAGTGGCAGAACAGAGACACTTAGTGTTCAGTGTTACAAAAGAATGAATAAGAGGGCAGATGGGTAGACAGAGAGACCTCTGGAGATCAGAGGAGGAGAGCAAAACAACATGTGTGCATATATTAAACATCATTTAAAAATAAAAAACCTCTGGCTTCTTCAGCGGTATTTTAAATTTAAACAGCAGTCACTTT
>VUQG01019917.1:24422-40669 GCA_015106755.1 Etia nguti | reverse complement strand
ATATATCATCCAAGATATATTTATGATTATATCTTGGATGGCAGCGCTGTGACAAGGAAAGGCCCATTACAAGAGAAAGCTAGCATGAGGTAAGTAGTGGTGTTCCTAATGTTTGGGACAAAGACACAACATTTGTAGTTTAGCCTCTGTAACACCACCACAGTGGATTGTAAATCAAACAATCAATATGTGACTAAAGGGCAGACTTTCCGCTTTAATTCAAAGGGTTTTATAAGTTTGTTTGTTTTGGGGTTTTTTTTGCATGAACTGTTGAAGAATTACAGACATTTGAATCAACACTCCCCCTTTTTTAGAAGTTCAAAATGAATGGGACAATGGACCAACAAGCTGTTTCTTGGCCAGTTAAGGTCAGATAAGTTGGATAACTTTTAAAGGTCTGCAGAAGGGCATCTCTGAACACCCAACACATTGAACCTTCAAGCAGATGCTAAAGAAAACTTGACCTTTGACCTTCGCCTTGAGGTCGAGGTCACTGAGATTCTAACTGGTCCAAGATTTTTAGCAGATGAACCCATGATATCAATTTCAAAATCCTAATCGCCTCGTTCTCGAGTGACCGTTTCCACAAACTTGGGTGTCCAACCCGTCTGCCCGCCCACCACCAGGGTGACAAAACCCCGGTCGGCATGTTTATGCTGAGGGATAAAAAAGGAAGTGCCAGGCTCTCCAAGGCCAAAATAATAAAATACAGCCTGACACGCTATTTAATAACAAAAACTCAATATCCTACATAATCAATCAAAAACCACAATCTTTGGCTCCTCAGCCGGTAACACTGGAATGGAACAGATAACGGACAATTAACGGGTAACAACTGGCAGTATTTGTGATGAGAGGTGTGGCAGATCCAGTCTGAAACCAGTGTATGTAACACTATAATAAAATAGTACAAAACATTAAATATGACAGTATTAAATGATGTCTTTTCATATCGCCAGGAACTTTGATATTGCATTTAGATAAACAGATACTATATGTACAGCTGCAGAGTGTGCATTAAGCAGACACGTCTTGGTACAATATTTTTCAGTTGCTGTTGTCTTTGGGTCAATGGAACTTGCTCACTGCCAGGTAGATCCCATTTTTCCTCTCTTGCCTCCTTGCCAGTAGTGTTCGCATCTCTCTCCACACCTCCTCCATTTTGCTCTCCTGCAGTGTATTTTCAGCATGTTTCCATCCTGCTTGACTGTGTTGGCTTTTTCCTCTCACTTCCCACCCCTGAAAAAAACCCTCTGTTGAGTTGGGACACACTGAAGGTTTTTTGTTGTTGTTGTTTATTGGGAAAACAGCACAGTGAGACGTTTGAATCAAATTGTAAAGCCCATGAAGGCGGAGGGAGGGAGCAGGGGTGTCATCAAGAGACCCTCCAGAGACCAGGTTCCAGTCCTGTACTGCTTATTAAAATATGGCAAGTGCCCAATAAGGGTGTGTCCCTAACATTTTAAATCTGGGAAGCAGATATTTTATCAACCTTGTTTTATGGAGACCCAACACATGTTGGCTCGGTTAGCACGCTGGATGCCAAAAATTAAAATACCATTCGACACGCTGTGAAAGAAAGACTACACGTAGACCAAACCCGACTCCAATCTGAGGAGGCCTGATTGTATATTTTACAGTATAGGAAAACAAATGAAAAGTTCCCGTTCATTCCTGTTTATTTCTTCATGTTTATTTGGATGAAAAAGCCCCCCCCCACAAGTGTTAGAGACATTATCAGACAGAAAACAAAATGTTTATGTCTCACATATGCACGGTTTACATAAGCATTATTGTATTGTTGCTTAAACAACACAGAAAATCCCCAAACACTTGTGGACGTCATGGAGGAAGCTTGGGAAGAATGGAGGGTGGGCCAAGAGAAAGGCAAAGAAAAGGCCAAGATTTTTTTATTATTATTGAAAAGTGGGAGTTTTTTGAATGCTATGTGTGCACTATATGTGGCGGTTTAGAAATGAATTACAATGCTTTGCTGAGGTAAATCAGAAATCTGTCTATTGCAGGAATCTGCAGCGTGCCGCGTTTACATCATTGCTCTGACGTTTCACTGGATTACTCATGTCGTGTGGGTTTGTGATCAGAACTCCAAACAAACAACCTGCAAAGGCAGCTGCTCAACACCGTCGCAGCAGGAGTTTTATCACAATAGTTTCTCAAACCTGGAATGCTAATTTGAGATAAAGACAAAACTCTGTAAACACATTACCTTGGAAACAAGCCCTCGGCAAAAGCCTTTTTTCCCCCCCCTCTGCTGCAATGCTGATGTTAATTTTCCACCGCTGCCTACAGGATTAGAAGTCATCAAAACGCGAGGAAGAGTTGTGAAACAGCGCTCGCTGTTTTGAATCCAATTTCAACAATGTCTCATTTTTGAGAAGCTTTCAGCAGAGAGAAAATAATCAGCCTTCAGAGTCGCGTTTTGACTTGTTACAGTGCAATCTAATTAAAACATTAAAGATCTTTATGCTGTTAAGGAAATACAGGACAAACTGGCAGTGCATCCAGTACCGTAGCAGGTATAAACCCTGCGTTTTACTTGAATAAAAACTTTCTATAAGCTCCCTCTGTTTCACTCTCTCCCTCCCCTGTTCATTTCCCCATAACTCACTCACTACTTGTCCTCACTCCCTCCATCCATCTTTCCCTTTAACCTCCTCCCAAACCCTGTCACCTTTGCCACACTCATTTTCCTGTTTCTCTTCAATTTTCTCGCCCAAGTTTTACGGCCCTTTTCTCGCTCTTTCCCGTCCCTGCATCGTCATCTCTCTCTCCTCCTCTGCCTCCATTCTTCTGTCTTTCTCTCGCTCGCTCTCCCTCTCTGACCCAGAGGGCCATGTTTCGCTGAAATCCAATCCTCTCTCTTTTTTAAACCTGCTGTTCCATTTCACTCCCATTTTGTCACACTGCAGTGCACACACAATACCCGCTCCTCCCTAATTTCAACTCTCCTCTCTGTCTCCTCACACACACACACAGATGTGATCACACTTTCATACACTCACATTAACAGACATTTGCGCAAAGGCATGAGAAAAATTGAAAAAGTGAGTGGTGGAGAGGGGGAAAAAAAGGTCTTAATTAAGCCATCAATCAAGCTCGATGCTTATGATTGGATTCATACACAAGCGCCCATACACACCTTGCAAATCGCACACCCACACTTGCAGCTCAGCGGCCATCCATCACAGCTTCACTGACTCCGTTCAACCTCAACTCAGAACCAATCACACAGAGGTTAGGGACTAACTTGTGCATGTGTGTGTATTTGCGTTAGAGAAAGAGAACTGACACTGAAGTGCTTCATGTCTGTAAAGCCCCTTTCAGCAGAGCTGTGGGAGAGGCAGAACACAGTGAACTGAGATCTGTACCGTTCACTGTCAAACAGTTCTGACTACTAATAGTATGTGACGGAGGGTCAGCGCCATTCTGAAACACCACGCACAAGCACACACATCTCTGTTAGTACTTTAGCAATATTATTATATAAAGGCAGCAAGGATGTTTTTTATTTTACCTTTATTTTGAATAAATAGGTCCAAAAGTACAGCAGGAAATACAATACCTATGAAAAAAACATTTTTAATATGTAATAAACACAATTTTCTTGTGACACGGGAAGCAGCAAGACTTACTGACAGTTATAGTGGAGTAGTGTTTCTTGGGATCCAAATAATATTGCATATATAGTTTATTAACAGTATCACACCGTTTCTTCAAGCTGTCTGTCTTTTGGCTTTTCATTCGAGTTTTAGTGTCGTAGCACAACCCGAGAAAGGATCAGTTATTCTTTCTTCCTGTTTTCCTACACTCTGGTCCTTTCCCTTGTACTCTGTTATACAAATGATATGATATAAAGTAAATGTGTTTTAAAAGGTTTGGTCTATGAGCTAATGTGCTTCACTGAAAAATTACCCCGACATATCAGAGTGCTAACAATCCATCCGGTTTATTTGTTACTCTGGTCAGATACTAAGCACAGAAAAACCCTTTTTCACTGTGGTCTCTCTGTGAGTCTCGCTACAACCAGATATTGCTTATTGCTGTTTGAGAAAGAGAGCAGCTCCACACTGTATCCACTGGTTGGGGTTCGCTCCACAGGGCAGAGAGATGTGCGTGACCACCTTCACCCTCTCAGAGCTGGTATAGAGAGGCAGCCAGATACTCTCCTCTGCTGCAGTGGAGGCAGCAACAGAGTTCTAGGATGAAGTGGAAATTTCGTGTGTGAGCATAAGTATGCACAAATACTGTATAGTCACAGAGTTTCATGCTAAATGGTTAAATATTGACATATCTCACAAACTTGATAACAAATAAATGCCAACTTTCTGCCACTGCAATGTAACAGATTAGATAAAACATATAAAGCTTCAGTCACTGGTCAGTGAACACCTGGTAACCTCTGGTCGCTAGGGAAAATGTGAATTCCTAGACCAGTTGGCGAGTGGTTGCTGGAACTTGCTGGCTGCCTCTAGGTTAAATCAGTCGCAAAGAGGGCGCTGCACTAAAAGTTCGTAAAAGTGTTTGCAAACAGGTTATGATCTTCCATGCAAACTATGGGTGACCACACTAAGAGAGATCAAAGCAATCGCATTTCAGTGTAGCCTCTTTGCAACCGATCTCACAGCAACTACTCGCCAACCAGTCGAAAGGTCTCAACACCAGCCTGTAGAGCCCAGTCAACCTCTTAAGTCTGACATTATTAGCCATTTCTTAGCCCAGCAAAGACGGAGGATGGGGACTCTTTCCCCTCAATAAAAGTTCATGTGCGAGTCCCCGATAGGCAGAAACAAAAATATAATCACATGGTAAGAAGAAGAAGGCGCTAAAAACAGACCAAACTTCATCAAGAGAACACCTGAGACGATCCATCCACAACATGAGGTTAGACATTAATATGCTCCTGCATGGTTTGGATGAGATGAAAAATTCCTAAACCTAAGCTTCACGTCCACACTGAAATTTTAGTCAGAGTGATTTTTTTCTGGAGCACTCAAATATTTGGTGTCTGGCAAACCAAGAGCCTGTGGGCTGTAGTTACATCGTAGGGTTTTAAAAACTGACCATAAAGACATGCTGCACATGAATAGTGTTAATAAAAAGCCAGAGAGGCTGACAATGACCACTAATTATTTTTAGGGACTGATAGAGGATTTTTAAGACCAATACTGATATTTGGTGTTTTACAAATATGACAAAACAGTCAATTTTTTTTTCCTTTTAGACACACAAAGCTTAAACAAATTTCCCTGTTAATATTTTTCATATGTAGTTATTTATGAATTGTTATTAAAAGTTAAAGTTAAAAATAAGCATGTCTCGATGCCAACACTGAAGCTGTATAGTGCCCTCTGTTGGACAAACTATGCAACATCAACGCTGAAAAATTTTATAACACGGTTGAAAGATGATCCTCTTGTCTCTTCATTACTTTTTAAATTTTTATTTATCATCTGTTACATGTTTGCAAATAGCAAATATCAGCCCGCTCGTATATTTGGTTGGGCTCTACCTGTGTGACTGAAGCCTAAACAGCAAAAAACTCAAATTTGCACAAATCCCCAAAGTGTCTTTCAGACTATTACTTATTTGTGTAATTTTGATAAAAATTCTAATTTCCAACATAACCCGACATCCCAGCTCAAAGAATAAATACTTCATTAACCAATTAGTCAACTGACATGAGAGCAACTAGCAACTGTTATGAATATTACTTAGTCATTTGTGTCACTTTTCAAATAAAATTGCAAACAATTGCTGCCAAAACCCTAAAATGTAAACAAAAACATGTTTGGGTTTTGAAAGACGACATTGCTATGGGCTTTGGAAATGTTTGATGTGCATCTTGAACAAAACATTTAAGATGATTACTGTCAAGTGCTGCACAGTGTGGTTCTCTTTTAAGAACACATGCATACCTGTGGAACCCAGGCCATGTAGCACGGTGGGACAGCTGACACACTGGGAGAATCATGCTGGTTCTCACAAAGATGGACACCATCAAAACTGCAACCCTCCAACTGGAGACCTCCAATCTACAAAGAAAATGGAAATGATAAGGTGAACAACAGAAACAGACACGCGAAAATGGAACAACGAGAAAACAGCGACTCTGTGACTTAAATGCTGAACGCTGGTGGGAGCCCTTCCCAGATTAACTAGCATGCTACATACTACATGAAAGAGACATCAAGAGAAGTCAGTCCAGTGACTCAGGGATTTTCCACAGTAGGACAGACAATAAAGGGAACTCTGGCGTCAAATCAGACACACTCATACAAGTGCTAAATCACCATAATCTGGGAAAGAAAAACCCAGAGAGTGACAGCAAGACACAAATCCAGAAAATGTTTTTACATATTGTGTGTGTGTGTGTGTGTGTGTGTGTGTGTGTGTGTAAGAGAGCTCATTGCTTCACAACAATTATATCCTTTCACTTTCTCTGTCAGACGTCTGAGTGTTTTCCCCTTCCCTCCCTGCAGCTGCAGCCTCTTTGTCAGCACCAACACCCTTTCCTTCTCTCTTTGTGTATTTTAACTAAGCGCATGTCAAACTGTGCCAATTTTCATTGGCATGAGAGTAATAGAAGTATTGCCTCAAAGTATTATACTAAAGACAGTTATATCACCCTTAAATCAGAGCATAAAATGAATAACCGATGACTGAGAGGAGTGCTGCACAGTTTTGTTTGGTCAGAAAGGACTAGAATTACACAATGTATCAAAATGCACCAAAGACCTGAGCTGGCTGCTGTCAAAAGCAGTGGCCTTGTCCCTTATAAAGGCTTTACTCACACCAGGGGGATCTTTGCTGTGCCCGAGCACATTTCCAAAAGTGCAGTTTGGGTTAGCTGAGCGATCCCCATGTACCACGATCAGGCATAATTCTGGGTACCGTACACTTCTGAAAAAAGTTGAGCTCTGGCACGATGGCTAATTCTTTGCTTTTCCTCCCTCAAATTCTCTTTTTTCTTCAGTCTTGTAACTCCTGCTTACTTATCTGCATCTGTATCTATTCTTGCTGTTTTCTCCTTCAATAATTATCGCTCAGCCAGTCTACATTGTTTATAGCACCGATATTCTTCTGCAGATGGAGTTGAGGATCTGATGTTTGCATGCATGAGCAGCAGATTACTGTATGTTTGATTTGGCTTTACCTTTACTTGCAGTTTTGCTTGTGTAATTGGACTCCTCCATGACGAAACAAACACCAAACTATCCATAGAACAGGACATGGTCCTAAAACAAGCAAAATGAATATATTTATTGTTTAACATTGGTACATATACTTATTCCATCCCCTATAAACCCACAGGTGTCCAGTGTGTGTGTATGTGTGTGTGTGTGTGTGTGTGTGTGTGTTACCTGGCAGTTTCCTGTCTCAAAGCATTGAGAAAGGTATCAGGGTGAAATAGCTCAGATAGATCTAGGATGTCTGACAGGAGGGCTTGTCTACTTGCACGTTCCACCCAACTCTGTATGCAAAGAAAGACAGACAAACAGAAACAGAGAGACGTGCAGTCGCAAAGATTAATGAGCCAAATACTTTGCAAATCACTAATAAAGACTCAAAGCTAACACATAATGCAGGCATAAAATCTGTTTCACAAAGGCGTCACACAGTTTTATGTCACATGGAAATGTGACACAGATTTGAATTTTTAAAAATGTGTTTACGTTCCATGTTTGTGTTGAGCTTCTCTTAAAATGAACATACAGTTAAGATCAGTGTGGGGGTTTTGGGGGTTGTTTTTGTGTGTGTGCCAGAGCTTATTCTAGTTTCAGTTAAATAATGACTATGGGCTTAAAGTGTAGCACAGTTTTAATTGGAGGGGTTGAACAAAAAAAACAAACACAAACAAAAAGTGCATTAACCACTATAGGTGTCTTTATAAACAGAGGCTCAGATGTAATTGGATACATAATTATAGAGCTGTTTTATGGCCAAGTGTGGGCTACATTTTTCATAAATTGGGCAGGTCAGAGGTCTGGATATAATCTGAAGAGTGGAAGCTGTTTGGGTTAATCCAAAATATGCTGTCAAAGGAGCACTCACTGCAGGAGGAACAGGCCATCCTCAGGCTACATACACTAAACACATCCAACAGAGAGGTAGCGGGGACTTTAGGAGTGGTCAGATCAAGAATTGAGTGCATTTGGGACACACCGGTGAGCACTGCAACATAAAAAGGTTTAGACATCCACTGAAGATAACAGTGCCAGATGACCACAGGGTCCTTTCCCATGAAAAAACCCTTTAGAACATTCAGCCGAGTGGAAGGACACTCTTCAGGAGTGGACATATCATTATCCAGGTCTACCATAAAGAGAAGATGTCAGGAGATTCATTACAAGATGCAAACCAGTCATCAGCCTCAAAAACAGAAAGAACAGATTAGACTTTGCCAAAAACATCCAAGACAAAAGCCAGCGAGTTCTGCAATATCATTATCAAGACATTAAGATCAACCCAGAGCACTCTGATGAAAGAAAAAGGCACAGAGATGGGTCTGAACAGCTTAGCTACACCACATCACTGTAACACAGTGTAGGACTTTGTTCATATAAAAACTGCATTTTATATTTGTTTGGGTCATCTTTCTCTAATATTAAAGCTTGTTTTTGATGATCTGAAACAGGTAAATGTGACAAATATGAAAAAATAAACAAAACAGAAAACTAAGACATCAGGAAGAGGGCAAATAGTTTTCATGGCACTGAACAAATGGATCCAAAACATACTGTAAAAGCAATCCATCTGGTTTTGAAAGGTAAAGTAGTGGAATATTCTGCAGAGAGTTAATCACCCGGTGTGAATCGATCAACAACAACTGAACGGAGCAGCAGTAGTAGCCAAACACACACACACACACACACACAACCATTATTTGGGGAGGACCACGAGTGCCACACTTCAAGGGGTCATTTCAAGAAAATTATTTTTACAGACTATTTATTAATATGTTAATTTGTCCAATTACATATTGATTCTCTAAAAACACTGAACTGTTCAGAAAAAATTACAGCTAATATTTTTATTCAAACCTTTAAATTAAAGGTGAAAGGTTGAGATTCAAACTCATATTCATCACGTATCTGTAACTTGACCACACTTTGGTGAACAGGTAAAACCGTCCAAAAATACATGGACCCAGGATGTATCTTTCAGTGGAATGATTCCTAAATTGGACAGAGTAATTTCTGTCTCAGTTATTGTGTATTTGTAAATTGAAGCCAAAAGGGTTACAAAGGGAGAGAATAAAATGTACAGCCTAATAGGCTAATAGACCATTTAATGCCTCACCTTTTTATCACCGCATCAACAAGCTGATAAAACTGGAACACCAATTACGCACTAATGGGAACATAATACACATACAGACGCACGCCCACCAACCTTACAAAGCCCAACACCATTTTATGAGTGCATGGACAGGGCCAGCGGTGTACATTTACTGAAGCACTATTCTGAAATACAGTTTTAATGTACTTGATTAAGGTATTTCTATGTATGCCATTTCTATTTCTATCCCTCTCTTTTAAGTAATAATGAGTCTAAATACGTGTTTCAGCACTTTGTAAGAGAGTAATTAAATACAAAACAACGTGCAGTGCTGCTTTTCCCAAAAATATATCTGTACAAGGTCTGTGCATGAGACCAAAAACCATGTAGAATATTTTCTACAGCAATTTCTTAACTGTATTTATAATCAAGTATTAAGATTTGCCACCCCATTTTTAAAAACAATCCTGGAAACACTCCCAGATTCTTGGGTTTTGTGCAAAAACAGTAAAATAACAGTGATGTTAAACATAATTCTGCGAGTAATTCTGCGCAGATGGACTTGGAGCTTTGTTAGACCTGTCCAATATGTTGATGCAGTCTGCTATATTCAGCAACATCTGCTTTGATTAGATGTCGGCCTTCTATTGTGTCACAACAAAAAGGGACAAAAAAAATATTAAATTGTGTGGCAAGCAAAAATACTTTATTACTGGTAAATGCTGCAGAGCACAACTGATTTCACTGTGCTTTTAAACTTTATAAATACGAAAGATTATTTAAGCCCAGTTGGCTGCAGCTCTAAGATTTAATGTCAACCGAAGAAAAATGCTGACAAATGGAGGCGGGATGAGCAAACATTTTATCTCTCCAATAGAGATCCAATCTTTTTTATTAATAGATTCACTTTTACCACAGAATCAGTCTGCACTGGCTTTAGAGATAAACTGAGATGAGCTTTATGTCAAGAAGAAATATGCATAAACCCTAGTTTCACATCCACACAGGCACACACTTGCAGCTGGGCGTATGTGGGCACACATAATCAAAGCGAGGCATGCACCAAGAAAGATTTTGGGGTATTAATAATAAAGCGAACCGAGTTGTGCTGATGTTGCTCATGCTATTTGTGCGTATATACTGTATGTGTGCAAGCATTTGAGTGTTGTCAAGGTCGTCCTGTTCGTCTGGGTGCACTGCTGTGCTGCTGGCTTTTTATTCTTCAGCAGCTCCACACAGCTGCAGCTCTGGAAGAGTCCGCCTTTATTACGCTGATTAGCTAATAGAATACAGACATGCTGCAAACAGAGATATCACTCAGTGCTGATGGGCAGAAACAGACAGTTAAGGACAGCGCAGCCTCTAGACAGACACATACTAAGACAGATGGAGTGCAGGTAGACAGGGAGGCTAGCAGACAGAGCAAAAAAAAAAAAAATCGAGTATCAGGCAGACATACACACAAACAGATGGGTAGGCAGGCAGGCCAGCAGACAGACAGAGGCAGGGAGGCCCGCCCACGCAGATAATGAAATGCATCCACACAGAAATAATTTCTGAACGTGAGGGTGTATGTGTGCATTCTAGTCTGCCAGAACATATTGAAGTAGGCGTACAGTCAGACACAGTTGAGCGGCGATAGAGAGGAATTTCCGCCAGAACCCTTATTTCCTGGCACCAACCTAAGGGTGACACTTCCCAGAACCTCCTGCTTTTATAGAATAATCCCCTTTTATTTATGTACCCCTATTGAAAACAACATAAGAATTTTTCTGGCAGCGTTTTAATAAACACATTGCTTAGACCACCCCGTATGTCATAACGTAAAGTGCCGCAAATTCAGCTTAAAGGCCTCTTGTTGTTTTGAGATCCATTTATAAAAAGTGGGATTCCACTTCATGTTTTATGATCTCTGAAATGCAAGGTCCTCTTTAAATCCTTTGGAATTTTAAAAAAAATCTGTTAATATTCATCACTGCTGAATGACAAAGCTCTGGGTAGGATAAATGCATGATGAATTTAAATGGATCCCTCAAATGCTGATTAGAAAACTCTTATACTTCTTAAGTCTCCTTCTTTTCAGAGCATCACTACAGAGGATTCTCAAGGCCATCTCAATTTTTAACTTAGGTCATCAGCAAATACCATGTTTTGTTGAGGACAAAGGTGCTCTTATAGTAGTGGGCTCTTGTGAATTTCAGCCCCTGAAGAAATAAGTATAACTAAATGATAACAACTGTTACACACTATGGTGCAAAGACTTTTTCTTTCGCTTCTACGGAGCCACTCTTTCTTTTAATTTTTCAAAGTGATCTCAAACAATAGTTCTTCAGGCTTTTTTGAAGGTCTTTCATTGTTTTTCTTTGGACATTGGCTGCTTTTACGCTCAGTTTCACTCCAGTCCTTGTGCCTGACCATTTTTAGGGAAATGTTTGGGTTTCTTTTTGGTTGTCAAGCCACATAAACACTGACCTATTAATCATTCATGTGTAAATAAAGACACCTAACTCAAGAGATAAACCTGTGTTGTTTCTATAATAGACAACTTAGCAAAGAACCAACACATTATTTACAAAAGTGGAAAAGATAACACATATTTTTGCACGAACAAGGTGATTCCAAAAGAACAATTAGCCAAAAACGTGCCATATCTCGGAATGCTGTATAGAGTTTCGTTAAAAAGCCTGAGCAACCTGGGTAAGTGGAGTACAGGACTGTCACGGGACTGTCACAGTCCTCTATTTCATCTGACCCTTCAGTTGATTCATCTGCTGAAGCCTCATCAGAATTGCTCTCAGTGGAAAGGTAGTTGTCAAGAAACCATTCTTGAGGAAGGGAAACAGGGAGAAAATGCTGAGGTATGCTAAATTACTGGACTGAAAATCCGTGGCAATAGGTCTTTTGGAGTAATGGATCCAAACTTGAAATTTGGACAACAGCGAGTGTCTATAGCCTTTTATAATACATGGTTGAGGCTCTGACATGGCTTGTAAGTGTATTTCAGCCAGTGGTGTTGGGGATCTTGCCAAAATTTAATGTAATTATGAACACTGGAAGGTACTATCAGATAATGAACCACCATGCAATACTATCTAGAAAGCATCTGATTGGCAACAGTTTCATTTTTCGCATGATAATGATCCCAAACACATTGCCAGTGTAGTAAAAACATACCTGGACAGTAGAAACACACAGCAGAACACTATCAGTCATGGACTGGGCTTCCCAGAACATAGACTTCAACATTGTTGAAGCAGTGTGGAATCATCTTTATAGAGAAGAGAACAAAAGGAAGCCAACATCCAAAGAAGAGCTTGAATGTCCTTCAACAAGCCTGGAGAACTATTCCTGAAGACTACTTAAAGAAATTACAAGAAAGTCTGCCTAAAGGTGTTCAGGCTGTGTTACAGAATAAGGGTGGTCATACCAATATTGAGCTTTGTGCAAACTTTTTTTTGCCTTACGTACTGTATTTCCATATATTTTGGCACCCATTTCCCATTGTGGCATTAAGCCTCAAAACTTTTGCACGGGGGAGAGGCAGGGTACACCCAGGACAGGTCGCCAGTCTGTCACAGGGCTAACATATAGACACAGACAACCATTCACACTCACATTCACATGGGGCAATTTGGGGTTTTCAATTACACTAACTGCATGTCTTTGGACTGTAGGAGGAAACTGGAGTACCTGGAGAGCACAGCATGTTCACAGATGTTTGTCTGCTTTTTATAAATATTCTTTTTGTGACTGTGGTGAAAAACAGGTTCCTAAAGAAAGACAGCAGATTATGTCTTTTAGCTATACATCCATCATGCGTTACCTGTATGGCGAGGGCCTGTGTTACTACAGCTCTGAGGTACTGCATTGGCTCCTCTGGTCCTTCCCATTTATTCTGCCATGTTAAAGGACACTGAGACAAGAGGAAACAAGCACAGACAATAAAGGTCAATGCGAGCAATAACTAAAACCAAAATCACAAAAATGATTATAAGCAAAAGAGTGATGTAAAACATGTTTTTAATGTTATTATTTTTTTTTAAACAGGGGTATTCTGCAGGTTTACTCTGGAACTCTGTGAACCTGCCTCCTTTTCCTTCTCCTAATCATGCTGGCAGCCAAGCCACAGTTAATCTGCAGGAGGACTGCAGCAACATCAGCCCCTGTCGAGTTGCCTTGACACGATTCAAAATACAAATTTAACAATATGTGTAAGTCACTGAAGGGCACACTGCGCCCAGCTTTACCCTCACTGTGGTCCAGCTAAAAAGCAATCTATATTTAAGTTTCTGTGATGTCAGTGGTGACATGCCCTCCTCAATTTCTGTCATGACATGCAAAAAAGTTACAGCTGGGTGATACTGAGATAAATCTCAGGCACTATTTTGTATATTGTAAAAATATCGAATGTATTTGTGACTTGTTACAATGCTAACTTAAACTTCACAATGTAAAAAAATACTCTTGTGCACACAAACAGTACTGTCTGTCTGTCTCCTCATGTAAGTAACTGTTGCAGATCCACACACAGACAGTCTTGTCCGTGCAGCAATATCTGAAATGTCTCGATTTGGAAGGCACAGACAAATGTAAAATGTTTGCAGGGTTGGGAAAGGAAAGCTTCCCTCAGGAGAAGAATGTTAACTCCTGAACACGCTAGGCCGTGTGTGTTACCGTTAAACAGAGATCAAAGATTTGACTCACACACACATGCACAAACATGCACAGCAGGAGGCTGAGAATTTAGAATTTGGTGTTATTTAGGCATGAAAGCCATAATGGAAATAAAAGAGACTTTGCATGTCTCTCAGCTGCAAGTCAACCATTCAGTCACTCTCCTGCTGCGTGGCTGGGTGTGTGTATGTATGTGTGTGTTGCACTCAAGTGTCTGAGGAGAAAAACATGCTGGCTTAAGTTAAGTCACTGCCATTTGTAGGGTACAAATAAGTGTAAATGTTGTTTTTATTTTTATTTTTTAACAAGATAAGGGTGGCAGAAAACAGAGACACAAACCAAATGTATACTGGAGTGCAATCAATATACACCGATCAGACATAACATCATAACCACCTGCCTAATATTGTATTGGCACCCCTTTTGCTCAGCTGAGCAATTGAATCCTGGACGCTCAGCTGAATTGAAATCTGGGGAACTTGGAAGCCAAGTCAGCACCTCAAACTTGTTGTTGTGCTACTCAAACCATTCCTGATTCTTTTTCGCTTTGTGGCAGGGCACATTATCCTGCTGAAAGAGGCCACAGCCATCAGCAAATACCTGATATTTCAATGAAAGTGTGTACATGGTCTGCAACAATGCTTAGGTAGGTGGTACGTGTCAAAGTAAAATCCACATGGGTGGCAGGAGCCAAGGTTTCCTACCAGAACAATGCCCAAAGCATCAAACAGCCTCTGCTGGCTTTCCTTTCTTCTGTATCCTGGTGCCAGGTGCTCCCCAAGCGAGCAGTGAACACACACCCGGCCATGCACATAATGTGCATCAGACCAGGCCACCTTCTGCCATTTCTCCATGGTCTAGTTCTGGTACTTACGTGCCACTGCTGGTGCTTTCAGCAGTCGATAGGGGTCAACATGAGCACCCCGACTGGTCTTTGGCTATGTGGCCCTAGACACATTTTCCCTGCTCCTGGCACATCAACTTTGAGACAAAATGTTCCCTTGATCCCTGATATATCCCGCCCACTAACAGGTGCCATGATGAAGAGAAAATCGGTGTTAATCACGCCACCTGTGAGTGGTCTTAATGTTATGCCTGATCGATGTATGTGTTGATAATGTGTTGAATAACTACTTTTTGGTTACAAACCCAAGCTACTGAAATGATGATTAGTATTGGCCTGCAAATTACTACAAGTGGTACTGAAAATCTAACTGATACCAGAGATTACTTCACCTTTAATCAAAAAGCCATTTCCTCATCGGTCACCATGTCCTGATAATCATGCTCTTTCTATCAAATGAAGGTAGTGGTAACACTTTTTCTGTCTTGCAGCACTGCTAATGACTCTCTTACAACCCAAGCCACCCATCAGAAGGTAGGTAGTTTGGGTTCTTTCCAATCATGTAATTATTTTTTACTGCACAGCTGAGAAAAAGGGCAGCAGAGCTGATCCCCTCAGAACTGTGCCTGCTACACTTTTACATTATCACAACCATAAATGAAGCATTTTTCAAATGCATAAATCACATCATCAGCTCATTCTAACCTTCTCTCATTTAAATGGGGTTAATTAGTAACAGTCGCAAAATGACATTAATCCATGTGATCTGCTCATTGTATGCAACAGTATTTCGTGTAACGACTCCAATCTAATTTATATTCTGTTTTGTTATAAAAGACGTAAATGCTCGGTTAACTGTGTACCTGTTGTATGTAATTAGGATTTTTTCAAGTAACATTTAAAAAATTGAATGTGTGATACAAATTCAACGCTTTAAATTAAGAAGCACCCTCTTTCAAAGGCATTTATTTTACCAGTTCTACATTTGATCTCATATTTTAATTTTCTGCTTGTGTAAAAATGCTTCTATTTGGTTCAAATTTAGTGACATTTGTAGTAGTAGTAGTAGTGCCCAGTCACAACATAACCAGAGTATGGTTGAGAACTTTCAAAACAAAAAAAAGAAACAAAAAGAAAAGAAAAAACCACCCACACCCACGCTGTGGCCAGGCACCAAACTTGGCCACAGTGAGATAGAAAAACTCCTCAGTCAGGCTCATGCACGACAGCCAACTGCCTTGAACTTTTGGTGTGAAGGAAGAGTATCATTGTCTGTTTAGTTTGCCCCCCTGGAAACCTTGGCTTTATATAGTCATAAATAATGAAGCTGTACATACTTAATTACCTACCGCTTAGACAGTGATAAAGTTTCTTTAAATTATTGAAGTTTAAAATAATGTTAGAACCAAATATTATAGTCACATACTGT
>VUQG01019917.1:0-24402 GCA_015106755.1 Etia nguti | reverse complement strand
GGGGGGGGGGGGGAATCACATTTAGGCCAATTCACTCAGGGGCTTCTTGTCAGTGATGTAAAAATACTGCCAGCTAGGGTCACAGAAGTCATCAGGTGTTTGTTAAAAATTCAGCTGCCAGTAAATTCAGTGTATGCCGAGAATTTTGTGTTTTTGCAAAATGTTCAACAGGAAACATAACAGCTGCTGCTGCTTTTTCCAAGGTTCAAAAATCTTTTTTTACTCTAGGCAATAACTTTTTTGGCAAAACTCTGATTTAGTTCTCAAGAAATGCTCCCTCTCTGGGAGCAGCTACGCATCAGACAGCCTCAAAAAATATTGTGGGTCAAAATTAATGATATTTTTTTAATATATAAAAAAAAGAAAAAAAGCTATGATAAAAAGATATGATATCGAAAAAGCTCTCCTGATATATAAAGCTAAGAAAATGCATTTCTTTGTTTATCAAACAAGTAAAACAGCATTTTGATTATGTATATTACAGAGAGAAAATCTTTAGACAGGCCATCAAGGAAAAAGCTCAGAGAAGGCTGAACAGAACTCTTATAAAACCTGTATAAAAAACTGTAACTGCACCTGTTTCATATACAGCACTGAGTAGTTACATAGGTCAGTTAAAATGGACGACAAGGTATGCTCTTTTAGGAAAACAATGTAAATAATAGAAAAGGTTAAAGTGTATCCACATCAGGGCATAAAAATGGTAAATTATGGCACTGTTGTAAAATGAACACTTAAAAGTAGAAATCAGACATTTAAAAAAAAAGTCTAAAATCTAAATTATGTTTTTATTTAGACCATAGTGTGCTAATAGCTGATGGACAGTATTTTGGGGTTATTGTGATACAGAATTATAACTGAGATATAAATTAATGGCTTTGTTTTATTTAATACATTATATGTACAGTCCACATTGATAACTGACTTAATTGTAATTATATATATTTTTAAACCACTAACATATTTTATTATTTGGAAATTCGGAATAGATTTTATGTATCAGAACATGATAAAAAGTCCAGTCTTTAGTAGGTCTTATAATAAGGTAAACATAACTTCAGATGAAATACAAAACATTACACATTCCACAGTGACATTTATTAAAACAAACAAACAAAAAAACTAAAAGAAAAAAAACTACCCAAAATGTAGAAGACGTGGAAAACGAAGTAGACCCTTCTTGTTTCAATAGCAATTAAGATGGTAAGTACCAACAAGGTGGTGATAAACCAATGCAGTTGACTGACTGGTCATCAACAAGCACGAACACCTCTATAAAAGCAAAAGTTCTGGCAGTTTGCTGGTCTGGAGCATGTTAAAAGAAGCAATTGTTATTGCCCATCAATCTAGGAAAAGTTATAAGGCCATTCAAAACAATGTGAAGTGTATCTAATGATAAAGATTATTCACAAGTGGAAAACATTCAAAATTGCTGGCAATCTTCCCATCAGTGAAGATCTCAGCAAATTCCCCCAAAAGTCAGACCGTGCAATGTTCAGAGAAACTGCAAAAAACCCAAGAGTTTGATCATAGATTCTATAGGTCTCATTTAGCATGTTATATGTTGAAGTTCATGACAGTTAGAAAAAGACTGAACAAATATGGCTTGTTTGGAAGCATTACCAACAGAAAGCATTGTCTCGCTAAAAGGAACATGGCAGCACAACGTCTGGAAAACTGTCCTTTGAATAGATGAGACCAAAGTGGAGATGTTTGGCCATAATTCACAGCACCATGTTTGGAGAAAATCATACACAGTATATCAGCACAAACACCTCATACTAACTGTCAAGAATGGTGATAGAAGGGCGATGATTTTGGCTTGTTCTGAAGCCACAGGACCTGTGGACATTGCAGTCATTGAGTTGACAGTCAAATCCTTTGTATATGAGTCAAATATGATGCCATCTGTCTGACAGCTTAAGCTTGGCCAAATTGAGTCATGAAACAGGTCAGTGATCCCAACCGCAGCAGCGGTCCCCGTCAAACTCCAAACAGCAACAGGAAAGAAACACATAAATCCCAGCAAACGTCAATGAACCGAAGCAACATCATAAAGAAGCATATGCCAAAATCCCTCCACAATGATGTGAAATACTGATAACGTCATACAGAAAACGTTAATATTGCAGCTAAAAGTGGCTCTATGGGCTACTGGATCATTGGGTGTTCTTAGTCTTACACACACCGTTTCTAATTTTTGGCATAATTTTTGTTAAACAGACAATGACACAATGTAATATGTTGTGTGTTGTTGTTTTTCTGAGGTTGTATTTTCCTAATTTTCCTGGTAAGAACAAGGATTATTTATTTATTATTTATTATGTCCTGATAATATAAAGACCTTAGAATAGACAGAGGGTGCACTTTACTTTTACCATAACTGCATATTAAAAGAAAAAGCTAGCAAGATAGAGAAAATATAGGGAAATCAAAGATTGCAAAATGTGACAGATAAAGACCGGAGCTGGTCGAGAGGGCAACGGGGATAAGACTAAAAACCTGCTGATTAATACAAAAGGAGAGAGAAGGCAAGCAGCGAAACAGGAATTATGCCAAGGCTTCTCTCTGGAGATTACACACAGAAGGAGTGAAAGGTTGGCTGTGTCTCTTCTTCTCTACCTCATAATATCCCCTTTGTCCCCAACTCAGCCTGGGGACATACAAGGATACATATTGTGTTTGCTAGATGTCTACATGTCAGCTCTGTATACTGTATGCGGGACTGTCCCTGTGGTCTCCATTTCACCACAGAATAAAAAGAATTGCAGTCCCCTTCTAAAACAATATGGTAAAAATAAAGCTTTACTTTACACTGTCACTGTCACTGAAGACATAGCTAACTGCGTATTTTATGGTAAGCGCTAGAAAGCTCCAGCAACAATGTAAAAAGCTGTAAGTGAAATATGATTTAAAAGATGCACTGCATACAGCATTTGGGACTGTGTGTGCATTTGTAATACTATCTGGGTAAGGCCTTCTATTTTATTTTCAGTTGTATTCCACATTTATTGCACTAAGCCCCATTCAATAAATCATCATGAGAAACATTAAAAAACTCTAGATAACGCACATACTCAAAAGCATAAAATAGCACATGGAGCTTTAGGGTTGAGTTTCTCTGTCTTTGTCCTGTCTTACCTCTTGATTTAGTAGGGCAGTGGCCAGTTTCTGGACTTCTGGAGTTAACAGTTGAGTCCCTCGGATGACCTTGCTCAGTGCAGCCAGGGACTGGTGGATACTCTGTGATGACACTTACAGTTTACATACAGTACATACTGTGCAAAAAAATAAAAACATTAAAGTCATCAAAGTCATTAAAGATATATGCTGTACAATCATTCCAGCCTGGAAAAAGAGCAGTTCGAAGAAATCATTAAAAGCCCCAAATTACCATGACATTTCTTCCCATGATCCTGACCACAACTGTATGTTTCATAATGACGCAAATGGCTATTGGATGCAGTAAGTGATCAAGCCTGCTTCCACTGATTGCCTTGGTTCATTTAAACAAAACAAAACAACAAAAAAATAGATAACTGTGAGTGTCTAGAAATGAAAAAAACTGTTCCATGAGATGAGTAACATACTTGAACAATCAATGAAGGGAAATTTGCTTATGCATCTTCATGGCTTTTAATCTCATTCACTTTTTTCTGAATAACCAAAGCAAGCTTTATTTACATACAAGTCTCAGTCATTTACTCCATGTTGAATTCACACATGGTGAGTACCACTACCTGAAACCCCCCCAAAAAAGCATTCGAATACCGTAATTATGTGGTAGCCCTAATGTAGTACCATTTCTAATGCTTTTACCCACCTGGACCAAGCGGATGGCATTGAACTGTTCCAGAGCAATGAATGAAAGGACTGGTGATTTCTGACTCTCTGTAGGTGGATCCACCTTCTGGTGGATTATTGTAGAGCCCTGATGGATGAGAGACATGAGAGAAACTATGAGAGAGCTATAGCTATTTGAGTCTACTTGTTCCAATACAGAAATGATCACTGCACATCAATGCAAAGTTGTTCTACGTGATCACCTTCATCCTATGAAAAAACATTTCTTTCTGATGAGTGGTCTCTTTCAAGATTACAAAGTTATCATCTGTAGTTACTGAATGGTTTGCTGGTTATATAAAATGATGCGACTCTTATGCTGTGGCCTGCAGATGTCAATGCAACTGTATACAAAATGGCGATTTTGCACTGACGTGAAATGACAGTGCTCTGTACCACAATCATCGAAACACAGAATGATGTGATGGTTCCACCCAGTAGAGTTCATAAGATTTTCTGAGGGGCTTTGAAGGTGTTCTAGTTCAGTGTATGGCACTTAATGTTGATTTCTCATTTCATTTGCAACAAGTATTGTCTACGTAATACTCAGTGTAAGATGTACGTTCACTATAGGAACTTTAGGAAAAAATATACAAATAGAAAAAAATAGAAATGCTTGAATTTTGTTGTAATCTATTAGAACCATCACACTCTATACCTGGATCCTATTTTGCTTTCCTTGCAACAACTCAGTTAGAGAAAGAGGCAAAAAAGAGAGGAAGAGAAGGATAGTAGGACCAAGGGATGAAGACAGACAATGAAGAAAAAAGCTGGTTGGATGGGATTCAGATTGACTAGAGCTCAGCTATTGTTTCCATTCAAAAATGTAACTAAAAAGCCAAATAAACAGTCTCTGCTGTATCATGCTCTGCCCATGTCTTTCCAGACTACATAATGATTTCCCAAAAATAAATGCGTCTGTTCATATCCACACACACACCTCTCACATATTTTCCACAAACCATAAACGTTTGCAGGCACGGCACGAGCACAAACAATGCACACGTGCAAGTACATGCATTTAAATGGCACACTGGGAAGTTCAGATCCACTGAGGGTCAAACAACAAGGTTGGCTGATGACAAAGGGATAGTTAATTGAAAGCAGCCAGTGGTTGATTGTGATCTATGGAAAGCTTGCTGGTGACACAATGGCAACAATTAACACAGTTAAGCATTTCCCTTTCAGTAAGTACAAAACAAATCCATCTAAAAGAGACTGAAAGAGCAAGAAGAGAGACAGAAAGAGAGGAGACATAAGTGCAAATGAGAGAGCAGGAGACAGTAAGCATGTGTGCTTGACAGCATGAGAGGCAGAGAGAGGAGACTGATACATGGTGACTAAATTGTTAAAGGTGGAGGCAGATGTCCTTTTAATTTGAAAATGTGCCAGTCTCCAAGCAACTGAACACAGCAGTACTTCTTGGCCAAGCAAGCCAGGGGCTAACACATTGTGTGTGACAGCCTTTGACCACACTAGTAATATCCAATTACCTCCCACAACTTTTAATTAGGTGTCACGACCCTTGTTTTCTGTTGGTTTTGTTAAGTCCCTTTGTGTTCCTAGTTTTTCCCATTACCCCCCTACCTTCTATTTTCCCTGTTCCCTGTCTTCATGTTTAATGTTAGTCTTCATGCTTCAGTTATTTTATTTGTCTTTTTGTTACTGCTGTTTTACTTGGAAGGTTAGTTGTCTCGCCCTGGCTTTACTTCCTGCTTTTGGGTCTTTCCCTCCGATGTGACCCTCATGTTGACCTGTGTTTGATTGTATTCAAATGTGAACAGTCTGCCCTGTCTGTGTATATAGCATTGCCTCTCCCCTTCTCCATTTGCTTCCTGTATATCTACTTATTGTTCTTTTTTTGTTGCCAACTGGACTGTGTGTTTCTCCAATTTTTGATCATTCATTAGTTTTCCTTTTTTTGATTTAATTTGCCTCGGAGTCATGCACTTTGGACCTCCACCGATTTGTGATATTACAACTAGTTGCCGTTGATGTGCAGTGACAGTAAAAATGCTGCAGTATTAGTATGGAAATGCTTTTCACGGTTTGAATAATGACGCTTTGACTTTTTTTTTTTAAAGTGACCTAAAATCAGGGCCAATGAAGTCCTTTAAAGCTACAGATGGAGCTTTCCAATTTGGTTTGCAGAACAAGGGCAACAAAAAGTAATTGGTCAATAAAAAGTCAATATGAAATGGCAAAGACAACTAACCTGGTTGAGTTTCTTCCATAAGTTCAGGATAGGTGACAGTCCATTTGACCAGAGCTCCCTGTCAAACTTTGAACCTGTTGCGACTGAGCGGCTCAGGATGCGCAGTTGAGAAATTACCTGTAAACAATTAAAACACAAATAGTCAGTGGTATGCTGCATGTGCTCCTGTAAGAATAAACGGCCTATTTTTTTAAAAACATCGCCGTATAATTTGAAGTAGGCACATGAATTTTGACTCCAATATGTAAATCCCAAAACAAAACACTGTTTCAGGTCCTGTAATGTTGGGGGGAAAAAAAAGAGAACCATAAACACGTCTCCTTACATACCTAATCAGCCAATTTTAGCTTTAGGCTTAGAATCTTGGACAGTACTTTTATCTAGACTGTGCGTGTGTGTGTGTGTGTGTGTGTGTGTGTGTGTTTTGTGAAAGTGCAAGTTTCCATTTATGTCTGCGTTACAAGTAGAGCAGCTCGTCTGATAAATGACTTTCATTTGGTCCAGGAGAACTCTTTACTAACATTTGTTTTATCTTCTCTGCTCAGGAGCTCAGGAGGGAAACGGTGTATGTGTGCACACATGTCTGTTCAAGTACATGAAAGAGGGAGAGGAAGGTAGGAAAAAAAAAAAAATCCTAATCTAAAATTTAATTGACAGCCATATGAAGGAAGTTGATATCAAATATAATGTGATTCAAATAGTAATTTAAATATAGACTCAAGATTAAGAGTTAAGATAATCAAGATTTTAATGAGCTGAAATTTCTGCCATAATCGTCTGGGGATAAAAAGTTACTGGGAAACTTCCAAGGACATTATACAACTTCGTTGTATGCAGTCAATGTACTCAGTTTTTTGCTTTATTTCAGTATAACGTAGTTTTGTAGTTTAGGGTTGTTAATAAGTCAAGCTGATTGATAAATTGAGCATAACAGAGTGAAAATCATAGATGCCACAGAAGGCACAGATGTCATTATATCTAAATATATAATCAGAAATGAACAGAAGCAGTATATGAGAGAGCTTTTAGGTGTCTATGCAAGATTTGGAGAAAAAAAATCTCTCTGCATTTAATGTCTTTTTTCTGTTATTTTAGTTGTAACGGTACAATGATACATTTTCACATGCTAGTTCTATCCACAGTGCGTATCTTTGACATTGTGTATAAAAAACTATGAATGCAGCAAATCATACCTCAAGCCTTTTGTAAAGATATTTCAAAAGACATTTAGGACCCATGCCAGGTAATTGGTAAGATTAGATATTTATATTTAATGGTTTCCACGAAAACTGCAGACTTTTCCCCAGGACCTCTTCAGTGTATGTGGTTAACAGCAGAACCATACAGTGAGAGTAAAGAAGGCACACATTTTGGGGAAAAAAGGGATAGAAAAAGAGAGAACATGAAAGTGACAGTGACAAATGACACCAGGATGGGAGACAATGACATATGGGGGAGATAGGGAGAGAAAGAGACACAGTAACAGACTCACATAAGTGGTCTTGTGGGAGTCGTATGAATTAAACTATGTTGGTGGTTCCAGTGAGCAGCAGACCACACTATGAGTGAATTTAATTGTATTAAAACCCACATGGGGACTGTCCTTACAATCTGTAAAGGTTGTGTGTGGTTGAAGTGTGCTCACTGAGGATAATTACAATCAGAAGACATAAAAAAAAGAACCAGCAGCTACTTTCAGCTGTTCACTTGTTCCACAAAGATTTTGCCACAGTGGGTAGCTCCACATGTTTGATTTGACAGATTTTTTTTTAAATGCTGGATGTCCTTGCTCATCCGAGTCCAGAAATATTTGTGTCTTCTCCTGGAATGAATGGATCTTTTGCTTGTAAACTCCTACACCGTGGAATCACTTAAAATCACAAGATAGTCAAAGTGTAAAAATATTCTGAGAAATCAGTAGACTTAGATCTTGGTCTCACAGGCCCAGAGACCCGTTGGCAACTCCTTGAGAACTAACGGTCACTAGGGAAAAATGTGTGTTTTCCAACTGGTTGGCAAGTGGTTTCTGGAGGTTATTAGCAGTCACAAAGTTTAAAAAAAAAAAACCAACCTCCTTACAATTTCTTTGGTTGGTAGCAGATTATTGGCTGCCCACAGTTTGTATGGAAGCTATGTGCAAACATTTTCTTATTACTTGCTGAGCTGTAGTGAAACTGTATAAAGTGTCACACAAACCAGATATGGTTTAAATGAGGCAAACATGTTGGTTACTGTTCATACTGCCATGCATTTTTACTTTAAAGGTGAAAAGGTCTCCGTTTCCAGTTTGCATTGCACTTTTAACAGTTTTAGTACAGTTTGGCGAGTAGTTAGGCAATATTTACAAAGAGATCTTCAATGCAAACCACCGGCAACCACGGAAATCTGCTACCGATCAAAGCAATTATAAGGAGATCTTTGGTGCAGCGAATTTCTCCTAGTGACAGCCAGCAACCAGTCACCAACTGTTCAGGGAATACACATTTGTCCCTAACGCAGTGCTGACCATCTCCAGACCTGTGTGATTGAGACTTTGCCTGATGTAAATGTGGCGAATCTCACATTGAAGGTCATCATCTCAGACACTGGTGGCCTAAAATCTTCAGTATTTTTAGTGGACTCTAAGGGGCACAAGATAACACACTGGCACACACACTTCAGATCATCTGAATGTTCTCCTTCAGACGCCTCAGGACGATACAGTAGATCTTTACACTGACAGTCTCATCCTGGGGGTCAACTGAATGCTGCCTTTGTGCTTGGAAACTGCAGAAAACTGCTTGGTCACAGTCAGTGAGGATCCTTCACATGAAATTTGGGTCAGTTTAAAAGAGACGTTGATGCTAGCTCTTTGCACAAGTTTGATGTCAGTGGTAAAATCAGAGAGGGCACAAAACAGGAAGTGGTGGGAGCAATCTAAAAACAGTTGAAAGCTCTCTGGATATGCCCCAGAAGATGATCTTGAATGTGAGATGAGCCAGATTTTTTAAAGATCATACCTTGTACAAACAGAAAAACGCAGCAAAACTAGCTCATTGTAATGTCATCGCAATGTCACATATTCCATTTTCATTTCATTTTTGCTCTGGTTCTATCAGCAGGTTTCTTACGAAAACAATGATTTGGTTCTTTAAAATAAATGAACCCTTATATGTGTTCATGTTTTCGTTACTCATCCAATTTACACCAAAGCATCCTTATTTTCAACAATTAATTCTTAACAACAATACCAGGCTTGAATGGAAAACAATGGAAAGACATATACATGTTATTTTCTGTACAAACGACAATGCTAATAAACACGCCATTGTCAAAAAAACTCCATTCTCTAGTGCATGCAAGAAGCAAGGTTTAATTGTGTTGTGTGTGGCACATGTATACTATTTCATCTTTCTTTTAGGCACAAAAAGATCTTGGATTTGCTTTCTCTTATAGATTTACAGCATGGGGCCAAAGTCCAGGCCAGTTCCTCAAAAACAGCTGGCTCTTATGCAGCTTCCTTCACATGTATTATAGGTCAACCTTTCCACCATTTTGACATTTGCACAATATTACAAGTGGCAGAATCAAACCAAAGCATATTTTTCTTTGTGTTTCACAGAAAATCTGTAAAAGAATAAAAATCTCAGCCTGAAAAAAAGAGTTACCAAATGTGTGGTTTTTTGAAGACAGGTCCTATCCAAACACCACACAAAGATTCATATATTACACAGACTATATTGTTTGTATTATTAGATGTGAATATTGCGAAATTCAAATTATATGGTCAACAAACTGAACAATGCAGCCATGCAACCTTCAGTCTATATCTATATCTCCAAAAGTTGATTCTGTTCATCTGGACGTAGCGTTTTGTGGGAGAAACGTTTCGTCACTCATCCAAGTGACTTCTTCAGTCTCAGCTGACTGCAGGTTTCCCCAATCTTATAAACAGTACATTTGCATAACGACTGTATCTATATCTATATCCTGCTTCTGTCTTTTAAGATTTGCATCTCTCTCAAGCTCACACTAACACACACACAAAATCATCACACTCAAATAAAACATATTGTGTGTTTATGTGAGACTGTGTTACACTGTATTACATCAGAATCTGCAGTGACCATAAACCATTAAACACATTCACACATACACACTAGGGGTTTTCCATCCCCTATAAAGGAAAAAAGTACTTGGTAGATTCAACTCACTATGCAGATTTTGCTCAAAGCTCCATAGGCAGAGAAACACCAACATCCATTTTAATCAGCTACAATCATCTATACAAACTGTCAGAGTCAATATCTGTGAAGTAGTGGTAAATGTATTTATGGCTGAAATGTTATCAGAAACCCTCAAGTTGCTTCGGATTATTGTCGTAAATGAACAAAACAGATTGTGTGCAGCTTTTGCAGAGTTTGCTTATATAGCTCAAAGTAAGAGCTAACACAGATACATATCCATCTTATCTGATGCAATATATATGAAATATTGCCATATACTTGTTCGGATGATAAACTTTCTGATGTTATCAAATGTGCCTTAAAATGACATCTACATGCAAAATATTGCATATATTGTGAAAAATGTTATTTCAAGATTTTAATGTTTTGGTTTTAATTTGCATGAGACGTGATATTGTATTTGAATTGTATTCTATTATATTTGTATTGTAACTGTCTTAAATAATATTGCAGTTATAATATAATAATTTTTCATGTCAGTAATGGTTTCTCAACTCATTTTTGTTTAGGTTATACTTATATATTTAAGGATTTTTGGCAAATAATTATATTCAAAACATGTTAAATTAGACGAAACTTTATTAATCCCTCGGGTGGGTTCCTCTGGGAAATTCAGTAAAATTGTTAGTAAAACTTATTGTACTGTTAATGTAACGATGAAAATATGATTAAAAAAAATCAGGAAAAGGTAATATCAATGTGTGTATATATATATATATATATATGTATATGTCAATCTGAAAGTTACCACCGTAGTACATCGAATCTCAAATACCCAGATCCCTCGTCTCCTAGGCCAAAAGCAGACCGTGCTGGATAGGTTTCAACTGAGAGATCTGCATAATTCTACAAGCAACAAACTTTCAACAGCCATAGCTAAATGAGTGGTTACAACTTGCAGGTAGTTACATTACGTGGGAGTACTGTATGTACTTAAGTGTACTTTGGGCATATTTTATGAGCACGCAGTACCTTTGAGTTTTTTCTGGAGAATATTCTCAGTAGTTGTCATCGTTTTGGAATGTTGCAAAAATAATAAACATACATGTCAATAAACCGAGTATATTGGGCCACCTGAACGCTGGTAAAATGAAATGCAGTAAAATTCTGTTAAAGTACATGAAGAACAGATAAAAAAATTTGCTATAATTCATGAGGGCAAATGGGCGATTCATCGTGATAAAATATTTAAATCGACTAAAAGCCCTAGCCAGTAGGCAAAGACAGTATTTGTCAGTGGATGATTGGAAAACAGACATATATTCAAGAAACAAACGCCTGATAGATAGCAGTAAGAGACCACCCTGAACTCTTTTTTTCCAAACTGTGTTACACCTTCTGCTTTGCTTCTCTGTGGAGAAGGATATATACTGCAGCAGAATAAAGACCCTAACCTCAAAGCTTTGCACCTTCTGCTTGAAGATCAAAGAGGAGGACTGACTTCAATGGTTGTGACTTATTGACAGTCACCTGACCTCAACTGTACATTTTATGGTGGCACTTGAAAACGTGGAAAAAGCCAAGTATTCCTGACATCACAAGGAGCTCTTTGGAACACTGTCAAATCATGCTGAGATAACATGGCTTATCAGGTGGAGTCTACGCCAGCACTGCCAGGAGTGCTGCTCCATCCCTCCAGTGGAGTTCCACTGACTTGTGGGATCAGTGCCAAGGTGCACTGAAGCTGCTCTGGTGACACATGTTGACCCAACACCTCACTAAGACAATTTGAGTTGATTTTCTTTTAATTTTTCATCTGTATACATGTGAGACTGATGTGAGCTACAGGCAATGTGAGTGCATGTGCTTGTGTGAATAGGCAGACTGGTGTGTGTGGGTGCACCTGGGAGCTGACGATTCTCTGGGAGGATCTCTCTATGTTGGCAGGCAGACCAAAGAATGCTGGCCTGTCATCCTCTGGGAGATTCTCTATTACTCTGCGGTAGTCCTGGGAAGACACACAGACCCATACAGGTCACACACCGACACACACCCATATAAAGAGAGAGAAAATTAAAGCACGTTGCCAATTTATATCATGGCTCTAAAACAAAAGCCATTTTTCCATTTCTAAGCAACGTGTTATTAAATTAAAAAAAGTAAAATCTTGTGGCATGGTTGTTAGATTTCTGTGTGGGTGTAAGGGATTAATAATGCAATACTGAGCTTATTAGGGTGTGTTGTTTGTAACAGTTTGATGCAGGTTTTTTAACAACATAAATTTGCCTTGAATAGGGCTTTAAAAGCCTAAATTACAAAACTGATCTGCCTCATCACTCACTGTTGACTGCTGAATTCTAGCAAAAGACTGTCAATTCAAATGATAGATTTCCATATTGATTGTTTTTTAAACAAATGACTTCTCAGTGATTCTGTGGAATGAACTAACATCTGGCAAAGAAAATATAAACAGAAAGCAAAGCAGCAGAAAAACAGAACCACATAACCACTTACTTGAGTGTTATTGCTGACATTTATTTGTAGTGGCTACTTTATTAACCAAGCGAAAATGAAGCTAACACCAGACAGAACTTAAACACAAACTCCAACTAGTGAATCTAATCATGCCATTGGACATGGGCTCATCAAGATGTATAAAACTATATAAACTTTCACCTTAAGCTTAAAGATACATATATTTGTAATGCACATATATTTCTTAATAATAAGTATGTACACAACTAGGTGTTACATGGTGAGTGTTCCCAACAACCTACCAATATGGCACAAGAGTTTGGGAGGCTGATCTGAGGTGGAAAGAATCCTCCTCTGCTTTTTCTCTGTCCAGCAGAGAGGGAGGACGAAAAGAGACGTGCGGAAAAGAACTGCTCAAGGTAGGAGCGCAAGATGCGGAGGTCAGACGGGTTGTCAATACGTCCCCCATAGATAGCATTCTCCAACAGACCATGGACAAACTCCCACTGAAATTGTTTACCACCTTAGAGATATCGAGACATATAAATACACAAATAAAAACCGGTGTCCACACAGAAGGTAAATAACACAGAGATGCGAATGCCAAATTGCCCAGGTTATGCTCTTTCATAAGAGGTGGTAGACAGTCAAAGAAACAAGAGATTACCATGTGCAGACAAAAATGCAGAGCTTTCTGCTGAATTTACACATTTCATCAGCCGTCCTACCTTCAAAAAGCCTGTCGATAATCTCAAAGCCCGCACGAAGGTCTGACAAGGAAAACTCATAGAACTTTGTCCAGCCCTGCAGATAAATCAGTGATAAGCGTACAAGTCAGTACAGAAATGACAAACGAAGAGTGACAATGAAAAAAAAAACAAAAAAACAAACAAAAGAAAAACCTCTGGGCTTTATTCAGATCCAAAAATTTTATTGGAATTTAAAATCCAGATGGAATTGAAAGTACAAAGTTTAAGAACTGAAGTCGATAAAACACATTTTCACAGCACTGACCATTTCAGTAAAAACAAAAAACAAACCAAAAAAACCTATAAAAAAACATTTATATTTTTTTATTTGTTTACTTCACTTCACTTAATCATCTGTTGTAAACTGCCCACTGTAGGTGGATGAGGTGAGAGGTGGAGGAAAACTGTGTGGGCATCTTTCAGTGATAAAGTGTATGTTGTTTGTCCAGCAATTGTGTGCCTGAATGTGTGTTCAAAGACTTTGGTGGGACACGTTTCGCAGCACTTAATAAATTTGCTTACAGTATAAGTGTCAATATTCACAAGTTTGTAGGCTTTTGTATCACACTGTAGCAAAGGCTGCTTATTGAGCCAATGTTTAATTTAATGTATGGGTTATATTTGTGCTTACTGACTGTAAGCACTTCAGAAAGTGTGCTATAAAATCAGTAATTTACCAGACATAGCTAACCAGTCATTTTGTTGTCCTTTGGCCAAATGTTAATCATTCATACACACACGCACAGACGTAACTTTACAGATTCCCTTTCATTATGAATGTAAACAACCTTGGAAACAGTAGCCTGTCCGCTTTGCTTCATTTTAATTCTACCGCCTTTGTCTTTTTAAAATAAATACTTTTTGCAGTGGCATGTAAAGAGGATGAAAACAAGAGAATAAATGAGATGGGGAAGAAGAACAGTAGATGAAGCAAGAAGGAAATGAGTGATGGTGGAGTGGACAAGAGGCGCTGTGACTGTTTCAGTAATTAGGTGATCATGTTCTTGGATGAGAAACAACATTACCATCTCAAATGAAAACACTTACCAGAGATTCAGTGACTGAGCAAGAAAGAGAATGAGAGAGATAAAAACAGCAAAAGAGAGACAAGACAACTGCAGACAGAGAGGCTAAAAACAAATATCAGGGGGCAGGGAAGGAGAATGGAATTTAAAGAAAGGGGAATGCTGACAGACGAGGTATTCTATGCTAGTTACAGATTGTTTCCTGAATTTGAGAAATGCATCAAGTACCATATATTGACACATAAATGACATCTTCTTAAATTTGTTGAAGTCTCTCTATATCTTTATATTTCATTAGAATGTACTCAGATTGCTTAATGTCAAGCAAACCAGCACTTCTAAACTTAAGAAGCCTTTTTTAGTTGATTGGTTCATAAGGACACGTGAGGAAACATGAAAAGGTAAGAAAAGAATCAGCCAAGACTGATTTCAGGGAATCTTGTTTTGTTAGGACTTGAAAGGAACAAGCATAATAATACACACCTTCGGTTTTTCCTTTTATAATGTTGTACTCAGCTGTACACATCAAACAGGTACAAAAGTCACAATGTTGCATTAAGAAAAGAGCAAGAACATGCTTACTTTCTCTCCCCCGCACACCTGGCCAGAAGCTGTGCGAGGTAGCAGTGAATGTCAGACTGTCACTTTAAGAAAGCTGCTTTTATGGGTTATTTCTGCTGCATTAGACATTTTAAACCTTCAACTCTGATGTATTACACGAAATGAAAACAAGAATTAAATACATTTTTGGAGTTGTTGGTCTCAGTTTATTAAAGAAATTTGAAAAACCTCAATCTGACCATCAAAGATTTGCCTGAAAAGCTTTCAGGGGAGAGGCACACTTCTTCATAGGATTTATGCCAAATTTCAGCTTCCTCCAGTCATTTGTTTTCTCTGAACAAAATCAAAAAAGATACTTTAAGGTATAAAGTTATTGTTGTTTTTACACATGTTTTAAAGCTGGTTTTTTTTTTGGGGGGGGGGTCATTTTAAAATTCTAATATCTAAAAAAAACCTCTCAGGAGTGTCTCAGGTTAACATATAATGATGGATGTTTTAAGTCTACAGAATATTTGCATGTCCAGTCTCTGACAGCAGATTTGGAGGCCTGTGGAAGCCTGTGTGTTGCAGGTAGGCTGGGTGGGCTGATTTCTTTTAATTTACAGCTTCTCACATACAAGGCACATAACATTAAAACACACAGTCCACATCAGGCAAATGATTTCACAGATATTAAAGCTTGATTATGAGATAAAACATACTTTCATCCATCTTCAGTGTGACATTCCCAGAATGTTTTTATAAAATGCAAGTTTCTATTAATATTACATCCAATGGAATGACATTCCCTCTCATTTTCGCAATAAGAATTTTTGACCTGAGGCTCCGAAATTTTGCATAATTATCATTAATAAGTGTATCTTTCCCCAAAAAGTTTTCAGGCAAATCAGAGATCGTCATTTGGAGGCATTTGATGAACTGATATGGAATGACCTCAATACGTCAATGCCTGAAACTGAAAAAATAAACAGCCAGGTTTTCTCTACAGAAATGGTGATTACAGAATTCTGTACATGTAGAAATTATTTAAACAATAAAATACTGATAAATACCTCCAAGCACTTGCTTTTAAATAACATTTAAAATGCCTTTTTTCTCATACCATGGTCATTTTTAACCTAAAAATCTCAAGTTTGGGCATTTGAGCTTTCCAGCCTTTATCAGGGAGTGTGCTGGATTTCTTTTAGAAACCTGGATGACTTTTAGGCTGATATGTATCCATTTCCAAGAGCACCTCAAACAACTCAAATCCAGCAAGTGTTCCTACTTCAATACTGCTTAAATGTTTTTATATACCATTACACATTCTGAACCCACATGGTGTAAAAAAAGCTCTACTTCCACTATGCGCCATGAGTCAAGACAGTAGAGACAATTTAATTTCCTAGGTAAGACTGGCCAACAACATCAAAAGTAACCCATATTCCACTGTCTTTTATATTAGAAATAGTACACACATTGCTCTATAAGCAGTATGCATGACAAGCATCAGGTGCCTCACCAATGTGGGGTTTATTGACCAAACTCAGTGTGTTGGCCAGCAGACTGGGTTAGTACAAAGGCTTATATTGGCTGGATGTAAACATTTACACATGCATGGGTACATGCACACAGCCACGCACACACACACAGAGACTCAGCTTGTGTGTTTGCCCAACAGAGGTGTCATGCTTTTTTCTGTTTGTTTCTTTTGTTTTTGTAGGTTTTTATTTCACATTAATTTTAGGCTTACAAATTTTAAATGTTCATTCATGTTCAAACCTACAAATTCAGCAGGGAATCAGATAGTTATTTCCCCCACTGTATACTCTTCAATACTGCAAACCCACTGAACATGCATTTTGGAATTTAATGTAAAATCACTGTCCCACAGATGGCATCACCTCCATATGTTTTACAATTGATTTCAACATTTTACTGATTTATTGTGCCCAGAAACTACACAGCAATGATGCTGATTCAATATAAGCTGGTTTGGAGCCTTGGACCCTCAGGTGGGTACCTTCTGGCTGTCCCAAAGTCAAGGATTTAAACTAAAGGTGACCCTTCATCTTTGGAACCACCTGCCTGCGGAGATAAAGCTTGCAGAGTCAGTGAGTTGCTTTAAATCCCTTCTTGAAAAAAATTTCTACATAAAAATGTGTTTAAAGACTCTTTTTGTGTTGCATTTCTTTTTTGTCTTTTATAATTTGTAATTGATCTGTTTATGTTTTTTATTATTGCTTTGATAGGTATTAATTATATTAACATATTTCATGTATCTTGTTGTTTGAAGTCTGTCCTAAATTAACCATCATTTCATGGCTTCCTTGAATACTGGGCTTTATCCTAAACCACTATTTGAAAAAGGTATCTTTCAGATACTGATAGGTCTGGGAATAAATATTGGTCATCCTAAATTTTAGAAACCCACAGCAGCAACCTTTCTCCACCCCTCTCATGTGATATCCTTTATCAATCATTAATCCGGCTACAGGCCCATCTGTCAGGTTAATTAGCTTTTATATAGTTTGGAACAATGTTGACTATTCACAACAAATATGTTTAATTGTTCAGTGTCTAAGTGGGTTCTCAGTCATCCAGGTACTGGTAGTCCTTAAAAGCTTGAAAAAAGAAGGTAACTGAACTTCTTCAAGTTTGTTTAGGTGTTTCAGCTCTCATTCAGTTCTGAACTGAAGAGCCTCTTTAAAGTTGCCTAATCATTTTGTACACCTTGATTAAATGGGTTAGACACCCTCTCTTATCAGAGGGACAAATCATTTTCAAATGATTTGGAATTTGAAAATGTGCTGTGTGTGTATAATAACAATCACAAGGTTGGAGTACTCACTCACATAATGATTAAGCACTAAGAACTATGATTACGTAATTTGTTTTTGTATTTTACCTGTGGGATGTAGTTTCGTCTCTCTTGACAGACGGCGTGGAACCAACCAAGACAGAAAAGAGACTGGGCTCTGGCCAGAACACCTCCTGCACACAATCAGTCACGACGTCACAACACAGAAGCTGTGATTCTGGTTCACATGACAAGCTGCTAAAGCTAACAGGCAGTGATATCACAAACAGTGATTATACTAGTGGAAAAACACTTACATCATAATCAAAGAAAGTGAACTGTCATCTTACAAGACAGGAAACAACAGAACAAATTATTTATACTTAGGGTCAATTCTTAAGCATTAGGTCTACTTGTCAGCTATCTCAAAAGACTGACACATGATGAGTTCAGAGATATATATTCTACTCTGAGGTATCAATTCCAGAGAAGAGAAGAAAAGAGAAGAAAAGAACACAACCTTTACTGATCTGCTCTGGAGTCCAGGACTCATATGTTCTCAGCAGATTCTTCTTTAATCCAGGAGGATCCTGAAGTTGCGAAAGAAAGATGTTGGAGGAGGAAAAGTGAAAGTGTGAAAGGTGGTAATCCTGCACAATATTCACATTTAAATGCAAAGATCAAATTGCAAACATAAAAACCAAATTGTAAGCTCCAAACACACAAATATATTGAACAAATGCATTGACGACAATGTCCTGTTAAGGAATAAAGAAGACACATCAGAGTTTTTGTTTAGTTGTGTTTTGTATTTAGAACTTAAGCTAACACCAGTATGCAGGGCTGGAAAAAATTTGAGCCAAAGTGTTTTTGAAGAGCTTCATTTATTACAAAAAATACTTATGACTGCAGCAAAAATCTGGCAATGTCTGACAACTACGAGACACTGAAAAAAAAAAAATCATAGCAGGAAGGCTGAAAATCCTTTCTGCACTGATTAACTGTTAGGTAAGTTATTTGTAACCCATCAACAGACTTATTAAAAAATAAGGTAAAGCTAAATTAAATTTTAAAATAATTCTTTAGTTGGACAGTGTTGAACATTACCACAGGAAGGACTGGGACAGAAGTTTCTTTGGTACTCTTGCACGAACAGGCTTCAGACTATACACAGAACTACTACATGTGCACATAACTACTGAATATAAATGATTTAAATGTTTTGGTATAATTTAGCTGAAGCATCTGCCACATGATCCAACACATATTGTTCCTCTAAACAGTTCTCTGAACATTTCATTCCTCTGCCAACAATATGGCCCATTTAAGTTAAAACCAATCAGTATACATCGACTTTGTTCAAACATTAACAGCTTAGTTGAAGATCTTGTACACCATCTGGGGGTTTTGACAATGCACACTGCCAGTAAGGCTTGCATAAAACTTGCCAAAGTTGATCAATGCACTGGATAAGTTACCAAATTAGTAGATTAGATATATTTGCTTAGCTGTAGCACCAATCAACCAGTTCTCCTCTTTACAATCCTAACCACACAAAAAGAAACCCCCCAAAAATCCATATGCACATAACATTTAACATTTATAAACTGATACATACATATATCAGTTTATAGCTTCAGATATTAATGTTAACACTTGTCCTGGAGCTGAGACATTTTGTATTACAGTAAGCCAGACTGTGTTCATAATGTGTATAAACACATGTAAACTAACAGATTTTTCCAAGTGTGTGTGAAGAAAAAGAAAAGATGAAAAATAGTGAAACAGACAGGAAGTTTATGCAGCATGCTTGGCTGCTGAAGCAGCTAACCCCACGAGCACAACTCCCATCAGAAACACACTGAGCACTAAAGCATGCATTACTAACACACAAACTGCAGGCTTCTGCATCTCCCAGCGTATTATATGGAGTAGGGAAGACACACATAGATAAATTCTGTTTACAGACAAAAAGTGATAGGTAAGTATAAGGATATGTAAGCATGTGCACAGAATGCCTGCAAAAATGTGTCAGAACAGCTCTAATTTGTGCAGTGATTTAAAACACCAAACTTATGGTACTGGATGTGTATTTGTGTGCATGTGTGTGTATACCTCATAAGTGATCTTAAGGCTGGACTGCAGCAGAATGGGGGGAAATCTGGGGTGAACTTCTGCTGTCAGCCAAAGACGGAAGCCTGCTTTGGGCCGTAGCACATTTAGCTCCTACAGAGGAAAAAGAGTGTGCACATTAAACAGATTAATATATATGCCAATAAATCAAAGCTGAAATCTGAGTTTTATTACATGATATCAGACCATGTATCCAGTACCATTTCTTCCCCATCCACATATGTGTGCAAATCTTAAATATTTCAAACTATAAACCTTACTCAGTGGTTGACATGATGAAACGAGTATAAGAGTCTAAAAAAGGCACCTAACTCAAGAAATGCACCAGTGTTGTGTCTAAGCAAAAAATAACTTAGAACAGAACCAATTTTAAATTGTATCTTTTGGCACAAATGTTTGTTGAAAAAACTCATTAATTTCAATTTCTTTGGCTGAATATTTGAAAAATGCCTAAAACACAGTTTGACGGGCATAAAATAGTATTTTTGTATAAACACTGTGATTCCAAAAGAGCTATTAGCTGAAAACTTGGCATATACCAGCCTGGTGTGCTGTGTGTCCTTTAACAGGTTGGTATGGTGTGCCAAGGTAAATAAATAAATAAATAAAAAGAGAGGAAACTGGAAGAGTAGAGGACCAGAGAAGTGATGGTTAGCCTAAAAGATCTACATCTACAGCACACAGATATGATCTGAAAGTTCTGTCCTTAAGAAATATGAAAAAAATAAGCAAAGATCTTGGAGGTGCAGCATACCTGGATAGAAAAACACACACTGGTACATTATCATACATGGATTGGCCTCCCGAGAGTTCAGACTTTAAGATTATTGAAGCAGTATGGAATGATCTTGACAGAGAGCGGAACAAAAGGCAGCCAACACCCAAAGAAGAGCTTTAAATGTCACTTAAAAAGCCTGGAGAACTATTCCTGAAGACTACTTAGAGAAATGACAAGAAAGCTTGCCTAAAAGAGTTCAGGCTGTGTTGCAGAATAAAGGTGGTCATACCAAATACTGATTTTTAAATCTTATTAGAATTGTACAAATTGTGTTTGTCCACTTTGCCTTTTATATTGTATGTTTGCACATTTCAAGAAATCACTGCACCTATTTTCCTAGCAAAATATAAAGAAATGAGAGGTGCCTTAAGACTTTTGCAAGGTGCTGTATGTAGGGAATTTATACTAATTAAACTAGACTTATGCACAGTATACATCCAGTAAATACATTTCATCCATTTCATGTTTTCTGTCTGTCTTTTTATGTAATTGTTTCTCTTTTAGAATCATTGCAGTGTGACAAATTCTCCACAATGACAAACCCATTCACTTCACTTCACATTCACTTTTCTTTTTCTTCTTTCAGCGTCTTTTTTTCTCCTGACTCCATTACTGTCTCAATTTCTAGCTTTCTTTCTTTCACGTCTCCCCTTTACATTCCTTCCCCATCTCTTTCTATTTTTCTCAAAGACTCGTGGTTAAAAATAGCCTGTTGGCACCTTAGGGTCTTGTGTCATCTGATTGGGTATGCACATACAAGCACAGACACACACTCTCTCACACACACATACACAGTCAAACTGTAATCAATGTGTTTCTGCATCATTTAGAGCTCAAGTCATCCTCATGGCAGCTCAAATGATCCCAAAAAAATCGAAGACCACAAGAACTGACGTCCCTTAAAGAAATACTTGATGTCTCCCATTGTATGTGTGTGTGTATTGCATAAGTATGTCTACACGTGTGTCTGTCTGAAGCGTCGTCAATCAGAATTCCACTGGAACAAATTATAGTGTTGCAGGATGGTGTATAAGACCAAGAAGAAAACAACCAGGAAAAGAAAATGTGTAGATGTATAGATAGAAAGCAAGAGCAGGAAGAAGCCAGAGAGAGCAAAAATCTATTTTAGTATTCACAAATCAAAATCTCTCTTTATTGGAATATATCCACACTGTCCAGAGTGTGAAAGCCAAACCACTCATGCACAAATAGATAAACTAAATAGGCTCTGAATCAGCACACCAGTGATAAGAATTATCCTTGTAAAGACACAGATATCATATTTCGATCAGTTACTAATTAGATCACAGCAGATATTCTGACACACATCACTGGTGGTATCTGATTTATCATAAAAAGTTCGGATGAAATTTCGCCATTGTTTCCTCATACTGCAATAATACAGATGGAAGCAAATTGATTATAAGAGTGAGGGAAGGATCCATAAGTAGACAGATGGAGTGAGTGATGTAAAAAGTGAGACAGAAAACAGTGCAAGTGGAAGAATATGAGTGGACAGCAATGAGAGGACATCTGCCCTGCCAACTCAGATTATGAACACTGACCACTCTTCTCTGCAGTCTCTCCACCTCTATTTCCATCTCTTTAAATGGCCAACTGCTTTAGTGAAAAAAAGGAAACACCAGAGAGACAGATGGGCAAAAAAAGGAGCTGGAAAACATAGAGCGGGAGAAACGGTAAGCAAAAGGACGAAGCTATAGAAACTGAAGCGTATACTAAAACAACCCCCCTCTCTTGGTAGAACGTTGCGGTTCAGTTCATTTTCCCTGTTTTTTTCTATTTTCCTCCTCAGTTTCTCCATTCTTTCCTATGCTCCTTGCCTCCCTCGTTCCCCACGTTGCGTCAGCTTTTCATTTCAAGCTCGAGTGCTGAGGCCCCGACTACATCGGTAGCTGCGCAAAGAGGGAGACAATGAAACGGCGAGAGAAAGAGAGAGACGGAAAGAAAGAGTTATACTTGTAAAATTCAAGGAGGGGTGTGAAAATCTGGTGAGAAGATGGCTGGGGTATAGAGTTGGGAACAAATGGAGAAAAAGAGGCAGATTCATCCAAAATGAAATATTAGAAGAAGAAGTAGAGGAGAACTGTAATAAGCCATGGTTTAAGTCGCACTCGGGAGGGGGGCGCAGAGCTGACAGGTGGGATCTCTTGGCCATCTCCAAGGCATGTACACAGGCACATGTATACAGGTGAGGGCTATGCACAAACAAACAAAAGCAAGGGGGGTAATCACAGCATGAAGTGGTTCCTCTCAATATGGTACCGTCATCATCCTGCACTGTTCTGGTCTTCCAACTCTCTGTGAGTTCCCGTTGGGTTGAGCAGGAGGAGACTCAGATTCCCACTCTTCGGTTTGCTCACCTGTTGCTCAACACTGTCATCAACAACCAGTACTTAAGGACCGGCTCAAGCACTCAGAGTCCACCAGATTGTCTGCCTCTTCAGAGTGGTAATCAGGCTTTTTTATGGCTCTCCTGCATTCCCGCAGATTTTCTAGTGTAATATTCTTGTTTTCCTGCTTCCTGCTTTCCCGAGTGGCCAAAGAGTGGCTCCCTGCTCAGTGCAACTTACCTGTTTCCATCGAGCTGGTCTGTTCAATCAACAATCCCTCACTGGAGAAGTCCATGTTTCAACTCACCTGCCTGCCCAACCTCCTACAACTAAAACCAATCATTCCCAGATTTACAAATTACTCCTCTCCCAGTGACTGCTCAGTCTCCTGGAACTCTCCCCACTGACATCTTCTCTCCTTGAATCAATAAACCAGTTAAACTTTGAAACTGTCTGCTTTGGGCTTTGCTTCAGAATTTGCTTCCCATTATTGCCTTTTTTTGGAATCTGACAGATGCGGCCTGCTACAGTGACAAAAAATGAAACTGAACTCCAGGAAAATAAATAGATAAAAAGAAACAACCAAAAATTTGCAAGACACAAAAGAATCCCATTTATTGTAACATAAAAGCCCATCTTCCCTAAAATTAAAACATACAAGACATCACAACATGATAATTCCACACAAATCCACACATACTTAAACCAAGATCCAAAGACATATACACATAGACACACACACGTAAATGTCCAGAGAGACAAATGTAGAAACACAGCAGCACAAACAACACCAAAGAGCCTATTGTGGGCAGGCAGAATGCAAAATATGTACGTGTAGACAAAGGACAGAAGGTAATTTTAGATATGGAAATTTGGGCAACCAGCAGAATGTGTTCTTGGCTTTGTCTTTGTATGTAGCAGTTTTGTAACATTACAGATAAACACTTACAAGCTGGAGTGAAACAAGTAATTACAAACACACTTTTAATACATGTCTTCCACATGACCCTTTACCACTGATCTTCCCTTTTAACTCCAATGCCACCTTACAATGTGGAGTCAAAAAAGCAATATTAGTGGTGTCTTCTAACTGGGCGTGTTCTACTGAAACTATTTTGTGGACTCACTTTCTTGGATGCAGTCTGTGGGACTTATTTTATCGGATTTAATCCATGGACTCTCTATTGGGCTGCTTTTTTAACTTACTTTGGAAGTCTTGTGTATTTATTATATTAGTTTTGGACTTGATATCTTTCCTCTGCTGAATTATTACAATTCGCCTTTTCCCATCCACAGTTTCTATCACACACCTGCTTTTTTTTTTTTT